>CAUYRH010036298.1:0-39718 GCA_963574655.1 Perodicticus potto | reverse complement strand
AACTCTTGAAAATGTTGTGGGAGCAGAGACTGGTTCTAATAATGACAATAATAGTCATTATTTCTCCCATGTGCACCCACAATAGACACTTAGTAAATGTTTGTGGCTAAATGAGTGGCATCGGGCCTCTTCTTACCACCTTAATACTGGGAACAGGGGGATTTCACAGGACCCAACATCACCGTGTACATGCGGGCACTTAAGACACCCTCGCAGAGTTTGCCGGGCTCAGCCTGTGGCTGATGACTCAGAGTCTACTTGGGTCGTGGCACGAAGACACCCAGCCTCTTCTCCACTATGAGCTACCCACGGCCATTTGATGCAGCTTCATGTGGGAGGAGGGTTCCAGCCTGAGCCAGGAGCCTTGAATGTGATCCTGGCTTTGTCCCCACTGTGACTTGACATAAGACCCTGCTGCTCTCTAGACCTCAGTCTCCCATCTGTTGGGTGGACCGAGGAAACCTGCCTAGCCTGCCTCGTCTGAAGTCTGGGTGAGCTGTCTTGGCCTAGAACCAGTGGGAGGACCCAGAGGGCAAGTTCTGAGCGGCTCACTCACCGGTGGTTCCAGTCGCTCACACCCACCCCTGAGACCCTGAGCCAGTGCTGGGAGGGCGGAAGGAGCGTTTGTGGGGTGCCCCCCTCTTCTCTCAACCCCCTCTTAATTGCAGGGTGGGCAGCTGCCATCTCCCCCCCTCCTTCCCTGTATTTTGTTCAAACCCCTAATTTGTCACTCAAGGAAGCAGCAAAGCATTAGCAATGGGTGGAATATGCCAGGCGAAAGCGTGGTGTTCATTCAGCCTGGGGCCTGTGTGAGGAGGGCGGTGAGCTGTTTCCTTGCCTGTGGAATTGGGGGTGGGGTGCTGCCTTTCCCCTCTCACCCTTTCATTTCTGAACCACAGAGTGAGCTTCTGCATGGAGGCAGGCAGCCGGCGCGCAGTGGGCTCTTTGCTTTCCTCTGATGGTTGCCATTAACAAAACATTACATTAAATCAGAGCTCAGAGGGGATAATTGGAGGCATTTATCACGTCTGCAGCCAGAGAGAGGGTTGTCTCATTGGCACAGAGGCTGATGACCAGGCACTGAGGGGGTTAACCGAGACCCCATGAGGGCAGGGGGAGCGGAGGGGAGATTGGTTTCCTGAGAAGAGGCAGAGTGGTCTAGATTTGAGGCCTCTGACCCTCCTACTCCAAGCCCCACGATTTTAAGCAGCTTTAAGGACTCTCCCTTTGGCCTAAACAGAGCCTGTGAGGCCAGGGTAGGCTGCCAGACAGAAGCGGTTGGAACCTCGGCCCCATCACTTATCACTGGGTAGTTCTCTAACTTCCTGAGGCTCAGTTTCCTTTGCTGGCCAATGACGATGGTGCTAATAGCTACATCTAGGGCTTTTGTAAAGATGACCCGAGGTAATGCATTCGGAGTGCTCAGCACGTTGTCTGGTACACAGCGAGGGCTCCAGAAACATAAGCTGTTGTTATTACTAGTTTGGCTGGCTGAGAGGAGCATGAGGCATAGGACCTGTGCCACCCACTTTCAGAGTAAATGGTCACGATTACAAAGTGGACAAAGCACGAGCTTCGTGCTCAGGCAGAAGCCCTGGGCTTTCAACCCTGGCCGCTCACCATGAGACCCTAGATAAGTCACATAACCTCTCTGACCCTATTGCCATCTCCATTCACGGCCACCTCACAAAGCAACTGTAAGGTTCAAGTTTGAGAATGGATGTACAGCTTCTAGCATGACACTTGTCACATCATGGGAATCACTATGTATTAAAGATTCTCCTTTTTTTTTTTTTTTTTAGAAGAGAATTACCTCTTTTTGGGGGGGGGGGCAGTTTTTGGCCGGGGCTGGGTTTGAACCCGCCACCTCCAGCATATGGGGCCCGGCACGCTACTCCTTTGAGCCGCCCAAGAATTACCTCTTTTAAACAAAACGTGGAAATCTACCAAAGTATGGGCAGGACAAGATTGGGAAAGAGAGACCAGTTGGATTTAAGTAGTGACACTGACTCACGCTCAGCTGGGTCCACGGGCTGAAATGACTCCACCTATTGTAGATTGCATTCCGGGCTCTGAATCTTAACTCCTCTTCGTGTTCATGACTTTGGTAATGGGACTTTGTAGTTCCTTCCACCACAAGGGCAGAGTGGATTTCAGGTCTCTGACTCTGAATGGGGCCTTGTGATTCACTTTGTCTCATCAAGTAGGGCAGAAGTGACAGTTCTGAGCCAAGGCCTTATAAGACTTTGGGTATTCCTGCTTGCTCTCTCATCCCTCTGCTATTCCTAAAAGAAGAACCAGCTATCCTGGTGGCTCAGGCAAGATGACAGCCAAGTCAAGTAGCGCCACCCCAGCCTCATAGCCCGAACCAGGCTGCCCAGCTGGGCCTGATCTGGTTAACCCAACACCAGACAACTTGTGCATCCAATAAAAGCTCACAATAAAAGTGTTGTGGTCAGTCATTACCCAACAAAAGCTACTTGACATACCAAGCCCACTCCATCCCATCTCTCACCCTTCCTTTTTAAGCACACACTGCCCTTACAGGAATGCATTTGCCACTAACATGTGTAGTTTATTTTTAACAGCTAAGGCAGGGCAGCGCCTGTGGCTCAGTGGGTAGGGCGCCAGCCCCATATACCAAGGATGGTGGGTTCAAACTCAGCCCCAGCCAAACTGCAACAAAAAAGTAGCCGGGCGTTGTGGTAGGCCCCTGTCTGTAGTCCCAGCTACTTGGAAGGCTGAGGCAAGAGAATTGCCTAAGCCCAAGGAGTTGGAGGGTGCTGTGAGCTGTGACACCACAGCACTCTACTGAGGGTTAATAAGTGAGAGTCTGTCTAAAAAAAAAAAAACAAACAGCTAAGGCACACAGCATAAACCTGAACAGATACTACAGAGTCCGGGATTTGACCCTAATTGACTTGGATTAGGTCAAATGCCCATCGTTAACCCAATCGCTATGGTCAGGGAGTGAACTGCTTTGACTGTCCGAGTCTAGGCCATATGCCTACCCATGTGGTTGGGGTATGGGGTCATCCTAGGGCACCCCACCAGTCCACATGCATAGAAGGTGGGGGAGGGTCATTCTCCAAAGGGTGCCCACATCAGAAGAAGGAGCATGGATGCTAGGCAGACAAGGGCAACAGATGTCTACTATGGGAAGGGAGTACATAATTATATATTAAGGAAGGAGAATTTACAGGTGTTGTATTCTGATTGAATAAACAAGATAGGACCCTGAAGTTTCTCCCTGGTGGAGAAGAGCAGGTCAGGCCATTTGAGCAAAGGGAAGAGCACCAGACCTGAACCAAGGGGAGACTTCAAGTGCGTGGAAATCTTTATGTCTTACTCAGAGGGAAAGTTAATGAGCCAGACTGGCTAGATTGGAGGAGTTCTTCATTTGCGTTTAGTTTTAGGTTCCAGAAAATCCCCAGCAAAAATGAAGCATTTCGCATTCAACAGGCCTCCCTGGCTACTTATTTTTAGGATTAATGAGAGTTATTCCAGGAGACTTGTCCCCCATGGGGAAGAGGAGTGGTGTAGAGCACACTTTCAGCTGCAGCTTGAGAAGGGGCAAGTGGGTGTCCCTTTCATGGGTCAAGCCCTGTTTCCTGTACCAGGAAAGGATACCAAATTCTGTGCCCACTCAGGGTCACACATCCACGGTCTGCCGAATCCCCAGCACGCTCCAGACCCGAGCTGCTGACAGCCTGTGGTTCTGAGTGAGGAGACCCTTCACGATCCTGCAGGTATCACGGAGAGGCCATAGGACCCTCCTCGTCCGCTTAGCCCTCCAGACACTTCCACAAGGTAGGCAGCTGAGGAAGCTGAAGTTCAGAAGGAGTTCCACATCTTGCCCGAAGTTGTCTGGATAGCAAGGACTTAAACCCGGACCCTCGGACCGCAGAACCTGCGCTTTGGACCACAGACTTCATTCTCGACATCCCACCTCCAATGTCACCTTCTGTGACCAGGCCACTGGAATGACACCCCTCCCCCATCACTCTCTGTCCCTTGGCTGGGTTCCTTGAGCCGCTGCTGCAGACCTCAGCTTGTTCCCTTACTTGTTTGCTTGTCCTTCCACTGCTGTGTCCCTAGCACCTATACAACAGGGCTTGGCTGTTAGTTGTGGGTGCTCAAGAAATATCAGTTGACAGAATAGATGAACGAAGTAAGCTTTAAGGAGGGGGCTGCAGGAAGTGGAGTGGGACGGATTCTTCTTTTGGAGAATTTCCTTCGTTGAGGGCATTTTGAGCAGTTGTTGAGCTGTTCCTCCTCAGAGGTGCTCAGCAAAGAAGCCAACGAGCTGGTGTGGACATGTTTTCTGAGGAATGTGGTTGGAACTGGAAAGCCCAGCTCAGCCTTTAAGCACTGGGGAGACCCCAGCAGCAGCTGCTGGCATTGCAGAAAACTGGACCATGAGGCTTCCCAGATCAGAGCCTCCTAGAGACACTTGTCTTCTCCTGGGCTGAGCATGGCTGGGTTGGGCTGGCTGATTTCCACATTATTATGTGTGATGACTTCTCCCCTCCCTGGAATGATTAGGCCTTAATAAATAATATTTCTCTCTGATATTGTGCCATCATTAATTCTGCTTAGCTCTCCTTGGAGAAAATTTTGTGGAAACATTCTCAGTGCTGCTATTTAAAGCTAAATTAATTCGGCTGATTATTTCTGTCCAAATAGATTTGTGTTCAGGCGACCAGGGCCAGCACCTAGAAGAAGTAAGGTGGGTGTGTGTCCCCCATCCAGAGGCCTTGACCAGAGCCTCTGCTCATGCCCTACTCTGCAGAGCTCAGGCTTGATTCTTCCTTGGCAGGTGGGGGTTAGCAGGACCGGAGGGGGTTTGGACCATGATTTGGGGCCTTCACATTCTCCCAGCCTCACTGAAGTGAGAGCAATTTAGGGAGGACTCATCAGCTGTTCTTACTGATGCCCTGTATAGGTATAAATGTCCTAGAGAAGAGAAAAATGTGATGCTGAGTTTGTCGAAAAAAGTGGAAGTTCACGCATTATGTTGGAGCCCTACGAAACAAAGATGCCCAGTGTAACCCTCTAGGTTTCTATGCACCAGTTCTGGGGTCTATGTAAAAGTTGGGGGCTGGTGGGCACAGTGGGTCATATCTATAATCCTAGCACTCTAGGAGGCTGAGGCAGGAGGATCCCTTAAGCTCAGGAGTTCAAAACCAGCCTGAGCAAGAGTGAGACCCTGTCTCTACAAAAAATAGAAAAACTAGCCAGGCGTTGTGGTGAGTGCCTATAGTCCCAGCTACTTGGGAGGCTGAGGCAGGAGGATCACTTGTAATCCTAGTAACGTGAAGTTGCAGTGAGCTCCAGCCCAGATGACAGAGCGAGACCTTATCTCAAAAGAGAAAAAAGTTGGGGTCCTGGACACCCAGGGGGAGGTCTTGTAGCCAAAGTGGGGTCTGTAGAGCAATGAGATTGTTAAGCTTCAGTTAGGCCCACAGCAGGGTCCAGAGCCCCACTGTAGGGATCTGAGTAAACAACGTCAGTCTAATAATACACCAGTTCTCTGGAAGGGGCCGGGTTGTGAGAGCACAGCAGGTTTCCCTGTAATGAGGCAGGGTTCTGTGAATTCAGGTTTCCGTGAAATCGCTGTGGGTTTGGCACAGCTAAGCATGGTTCTGAAGGAAAAGGCAGGATTCTGTGTAGCCGGTGAGTTTCTGTGTAACAACCCATGATTATGTAGCATGAAGATCGTCTCTGGATATCAATATTGGAAGCGTTCTTTAAAAAAATCCCAGAGCAGAGTGGAGTTCTATAGAACCTGTGGAGTTCTCCCTTAAGGGTGGGCGGCAGTATATGCTGAGAGCATCCTGGGTCAAGTGCAGGGTTTCATATAACAAAGGCATGGTTATGTATTTGAGGATAAGAAAGTGGATTTCTAGTGGAAAGAGGGGCTCTGTGGCTGAGATCTACATATCAAAGCAGATCTTCTAAGGGCTCCCAATTCTAAACGACAAAGCAGTCTTACATGTGTATTACTGAGGCAGGGTATTATCGTGTGGCAAAGAAAACAACACATGATCTGGTGTGGTTGAATACCTGTATCTTAGCTGCAAGGGAGGCCAGAAAGTGGTTAGTTATTTTAATGTTTATGATCAGAAGCTGGGCCTGACACCCAAGTGGGGCATTCTTCAAATATAGGAAGGGGGTTTAGATGTTGGACAGCCACAAAGGGTGACAAACTTCCATTGCACCTGACTTCAGTCATGTTCAATTCTTCTCGACCACAGGACCTTTTCATGTGCTATTTTCTCTGCACGTCTTCCTCCCTGTCCCATCTTCCACCTACCATTCACCTTCAAACCCTCCATGAAACTCGGTCTTAATTTAAATATGACGAACTCACTTACCCCAACGCTCTCCACACAGCCCCTCCATTCACTCAGAGATAATGCCTTATTTTTAAGCCCTTTCTTGCACTTGCTGTGCTGGCATATTTATATCTGAGTATTTGTTGAATGTCCATCTCCTCTCCAAATGTTTTGTTCATCCTTGTGCCTAGAATCCTTGTGCTTAAGCTCCCTACAGAGAAGGCCCCTAAAACTGTATACACTTCCAGCTCCCAAATTTCCCTTGCATCCCAGACATTACCTGGAGGTCATGAACACAAATCCACCTGTCCTACACCAAGCTTGTCACTTTCTCCCCACCAGCTTGGCTCATCTCCCCAGTTGTATAATCAGCTATTTCACCTTTCTTTTCATCTTCCAAATAAGACATTTGGAGCCAGCATAGATTTGTCTTGCTTCACTGCCCTCATCCCATTGGTGACTAACTCAGCCTTTTCATCCCTTATGCCCTATCAGCTCATTCTTACCCCCAGGACCATCAAGCAGATCCCACCAGATTATTGGAGCAGCTCACGTGCACACCTAACCTTATTGTGTGCAAAGATCTTTGATTTCATGTTCTGTTTTGCTCCTTACAATTGAGTTGCAATGGCAGGCTGTGGTGACTCACGCAAAACAATACTATCATTTCTAGGTCACAGATTGCTATAATTGGGATACAATTTCAGCTGTAACATAGACCTAAAGTAACAGTCGCTTAAGTGCATAGGTTCTTTTTACCTCATGTTTATAGACTGCTTGTGAGCAGTCCAACTTGATATGGCACCTTGTGGGTGTTGGCTTTTCCTCCACTCCTTAGTGTGCTACCTTCCTTAGCATGGTCAATAGGAGTCACCATGTGTCCACTGGGTCTGTCTTCCAGCCTGGGAAAAGAGGGAGAAGGAGCAGGAGAGTGAAAGGTCCAGCTAGCCACCTTCAAGAGCACACCCTAGAAGTGCACACACCACTTCTCATATATCATAGGCCAGATGTAGCTGCAAGGGAGTCTGGGAACTGTAGTTGATTCTGGAGGGCCACGTGCCCAGTTAAAACAAAGAAGTTACATTACTCAGGAAAGAATGAACAATGAGAAATCTTTGCTGCACAGATTTGAACAACTAAAATAATGTAGAACTTAAAAGCAAGAATTTATGGAGCCCCTAGAAGGCAAGGAGTCTCGTCTGATCCTCATGCCAACACTGCAAGGTGGGAGTTATCATCCCTGTTTATAGAGGAGAAAACTGGGGTGAGGTGGGGTATGAAAGGACTTGCCTAAGATCACAAAATTTAAGAGTAGCAAGTTGAGGTCCTAAGCCATGGTGCCTTATGTCAGAGCCCAGAAGTTTTCCATCTCATCACACAGAGGGGATTTTCCGAGGAAGGAGGGACATTGTTTGTTTTCTTCACAGCTCTATTTCCAGTACCAAGAACTGTAGGTGATGAATCATTGATATTTCTGGAATGAATGAATTTCTGTTCTTTTCTTCTCATTGGCTCCTTTTGGGATTACCAAGAGAAGAGACTTTTGCCCTTTCTTGCCATGTTGGAAGGTACTGGTGGCATGTCCCCATCTTTACTTATTCCTTCCCAGTTGGGCCACCTGCCATTGCAATGTTGCTTTCCTAACTGTATGTATGAGTGTGTGTGTGGTAGGGGGGCAACACATTCCTCAATAAGGTGTGGTTTTCAAGAGTGACAACTCAGCTAAAAAGAATTCTTGCAGTGTTCTTCATCTCCAAACATCTCTGCTTCTCACTGTTTATTGAATGTAGCCCGGTGTTTGGAGGCTGAACAACCTGAAGGGCTGCTGATACTTTCAAACATGAATAGCTCAAAATTATCATCTATCCATCCCTTGCTAGATGCCAGCTCTCATCTAAATGCTTTCGTGTACCTCATTTATATCTCACAACAATGCTATAAGTCAAGTACCCTTAACAGCCCTTTTTTACAGATCAGGAAACAGAGTCTCAGAGAGGTTAGGTCACTTGCCTCAGCTCACACAGTAAGTGAGGGAACCAGGACAAAGTTCAAGGCTGCGCCTATAAATTCTACACTATGGCTGTGTCACAACACACTAAGAGACAGTCAAATGCTTCAGATTTTATAGGCTCTGTTATAGCTATGATTTATTTCGATTTATAGTAAGATGTTTCTTGGATAAGAAGACTGAGGATCAGAGAGGCTAAGTATTTGCCCCCATGGCCCAGCTCTCTGCAGACCCTAGCTGGGGGAGGCTTGTAGAAGTGCTCTCTCCCTGAGGTCCCTTTGGCTCTGAAGTCAGTCTGGGGCACATCTGTCACTTGTATCCCTACAGGGCACCTCCCTTGCTTTCTTCTGTGATCCGCAGCCCTTTCAGTCACCTTCCCTTCCAGCTGCAGCAGCTGTGCATGTTCTAGGGGAATGATGGCGGATGGTAGGTGTCGAGTGGGGGAAGAGGGCTGTTTATTTACAACGTGACAATTTTGATGTATTTGCTAGGGGGGAAAAACACCCCAGCAACACACAATTAAATTAAAAGACCGGCGGTTGTGGGCAAAGCTCATCTACAGCTGACTTAGAACCAAATGGATCAGAGAAAAACAACATAAATTGCTGTGGCTTGAGCTCCTCAGCTGGCAAATTCTTTCCTGCAGCTCTTTGTGGCTGCTCTGGGGGAGTCCAGCTTGTCCAGGTGTGTGCCCTGCACAGGACCTGCACGGGGTGAGACAAGGGGTAGCTGTGGGGGGCAGGTCTTCATGTTTAACGGCCTTCATGTCCGGGGGGCCTTCCTGGGGCATCACGGTAGAAAAGGCCTCCGTGATCTCTTCGGACAGCTCACTCTCCTCGCTGCTGTCCAGGCCGGAGAGTGGTCATTATGTGAACTTCTCCTGCCTTCCTCCTCCCCTCGGCCAGTTGGCCACTGAGTCCTGTGGGGCCCAGCTTAGTACCTCTCTGCCCTTTCCCTGCTGCCTTTCTCTGCTCATTAGGACCCTCGTGCTGTGTCTCATCTGAAACAGCCTCCTACCTGGCCTCCCTGCCTTCAGCCTTGCCCAGTGAGATCCACTCTCCACTCGGCTATTATTCTCCTACCTGTATCCATTCTGGATTTCTTAGCGTGTCATTCAAAGGCTTTATATGCAGTCAGGCAGATTAACTTCACCAACTCATCCTAGAAAAACTGCAACACACCTCATTGCTGAATGTCACTACGGTCACCAGATGGCCCAGGGGAGTACACCAAAGGTGGCTGTCATCATATCCAACAATAAGGGATGTAGCACTTTTTCTAGGATGAGTTTGAGAACTTAATTGTCAGCCCTCTTACGTACGGTGACAGGTCTGATGGCCATTACAGAAAAAGAGTTCCCAAACTGCTTTGAAGGGTGGATGAGGCACTGGCATTGGTGCACAGCTTCCCAAGGGGAGTTCTTTGAAGGTGACCATAGTGACATTGTAGCACTTTTTCTAGGACGAGTTTGCGACCTTAATTGTCTGACCTGGCACCAATAAGGTTTCTGCTATGCTAATGTGGCATAACGCGGCCTACATCTGAGTGGCTTTACATGCACAAGCATTTCTTTTTCTTTTTGCAGTTTTTGCCCGAGGCTAGGTTTGAACCTGCCACCTCCGGTATATGGGGCCGGCACCCTACTCCTTTGAGCCACAGGCGCTGCCCGCACAGGCATTTCTTTTTCTCACACATAAGTCTTCGGGTGCGTTGGGGCAGCTCCGTTTCAGGCTGTGGTCTGGGTTCAGGACAGGGCCCCATGGCTCTCCGTCCAGGCCCAGCAGCTCCCTGGAGCACCTTCCCGCAGCAGATTTAAAGTCTCTGCTCACATCAAGTCCCCTAACGCCTCAGTGGCCAAAGAAGTCATGTGGCTGAGCCCAAGGGGGCAGGAAAATATATTTCACCTCCTCTAATAGCGGGAGGCAAGTCATGCGGCAAAAGAAACAGATATGTAATTCTCTTATAAGGAGGCATGGAAGAATTGGGAATAATAATCCAATTTGCCATGACCCTTTACAACTGGGCTTCTCAGAGGTGTAGTCTGGGGCCTAATAAGTAGCACCAGCATCACCTACTGAATCAGGAACTCTGGAGGTGGGGCCTGGCAATTTGTGTTCTCACAAGTCTTCCAGGTGACACGAGCTGGGGTCTTTCATTCCCCCTGAGTCTCGCTAGTTCTAGCTTCAGGGGAGCTTTGTCTCTCTAGAGTCTATACATTTTCCACTTCCTGCTGGAATGCCCATTGCTCCCCTACCTGAAAATTCCTGCCATTTTCAAAGGTCAAAGGCCCCCTCCTATGGGATGGAAGCCTCCCTACCCCAACACTACCCCAGGGAGAATTAATCACTCCCTCCTCCGTGCTCTCCAGGGACTCATCGGTACACGTACCACAGTAGGACTCCGTGTGACAACTGTGTGTTTGGGACAAGGAGTCCTCCATGGTCAAGACCACTGCACATCACATATGCCTGGCACAGGGCAAGTCCTCAGTAACTGATCATTGATTTCATGGCTGATTTTTAGGCACTGTTGCCAGGCTGAGGGTGTGCCACTATTTCCACCTTAAGAACCAGGCTCCCCAGAATGTGCAGCTGGGCTGCTGATGGAGGGAGCTATCAGGGCAGCCCAGGGTGAGCCCTGCTTAGTGTGAGTCAGGGAGAGGGCCTGGATCCTTGGGTATCACCAGAGGCAGATGAGGACAGCATCTGCTCCCCAGATGCCTGGCAGCTGTCCTGGCTTATGGGGAGTCTGGTAAAGGCTCATCCAGAGACTCGGCAGGGCTGTAGGAACTTTGAGTGTTTGTTAGATGCTGGGAAGGTGAACTGACCATAGGACAGGGGGATCTTGGGCAGAGCCTCTGCAAGACTAGGATCTCATCCGAGGCAGGGCTTTGTCTTCTCTAGCAGAGCAGATCAGAGGCTTTGGGGCAGCATGAATGGTCCCTGTCCCCCCCAAAACTAGGGGGACACTGCCTCCCTGGTTGGGCTGTGTCTTCCCCTGTATAGTAAGTGGTTCCTTCCCACCAGGCTTGGGCATCCCTGGGACGGGATGGGGGCTGTGTCCTTCCTTTAAATTTGTAGGTAGATGCCTCACTGCCCCCAAAGAAAGAGCAAAGCACCCTCATTTCGCTGTCTGCAGCTGAGATCCTTCCATGGCCATTCTTTCTTGCCCTCTGGCTTTACCCCCAACACTTTTCCTTTTCAAAACACCCACAGAAGGAGCAGTCATGCAGGGGAGGAAGAGATTCTGGTGGACGTGTAGAGGGATGTGGGGCAGTGGGCCTGGGTGATGGGGAGGAGGGCAGATGTGGTAGGCCAAGAAAAGCCCCAAATCTCTAATCTTTTCCTTCCGGGTTGACAGGAACATTTCAAGGGAAATCGAATCAGTGCATTTCAGCTTCATTTGCACTTAGCGCATCTGGCTGGCAGTGGGCAGAAGGCTTTTGATGTCTGCATTTTGGTGCCCAAGCCTTTTAAAGCCTCTTTTCTTTGAAGGTAGGGAGATTTGTATTTCTGCCAAGGAGGAAACAGACTTGCATGCCCTCCAGGGACTTGTTCTTTGAAGACCAGGCTCCCAAAATCCCTGGGGGCTGGGGGCCCCAAGTCTTCATTCATTCAGTCTACCAGCACTTGTTCAAGACTTTCAAGAAGGGATGAGGAGAAAGGCTGGTAGATTTCAGGATCAGACTCACCATGTTCTTCCTTCTAGAAGAATGGGAGAGATCTGCGTCCTTGCCAAAGCTTTCTAGAGTGGCTTCAGGAGGTCCTTCACCATTTCGTCAGCCTCCCTACCTCTCATCCACTCTGATGTCGTCTCCTCTTAATACGGGCAAATTGGTGATTTCTCAAGCTTATGCAAAGTGAATAAAGCGCCTTGAGAAAGTGTGGCTGTTTGTATTGATCTGAAATAGTTTGCACAGATAGCAGCAGGCTCGCTGTGCAGAGCCCGCCTTTTGGAACAGATAGGTGCCCCGTAGTCTTTCCTCATAGGACTTCTGTAAGAGTCACCACCTTGGCCCCTTTTTTCCAGGGCCCCCAATCTGACTCCTTCCTTTCCCTAGTCCTCTTGAGCCTCTTCAGGGAGAAGCCCCAATCTTGGTCCTGGCTGGGGGAAGGCGGGCGGGCAGGGAGCTGAGCAATGTCCATGTACTGTCCTCTGCTGGAACACTTAGTTACTGGCTGGGAGGGGCAACTGAAGGTCCCCTGCCTGCCTGTCCAGTCCAGCCTGATGCCCTGGGATTCAGGTCTGAGGCATCTCTGTGCCCCCTCTCCACTGTCCATGTGCCCAGCTCAAACATCTCCAAGAGAGTAGGGGAGGCGTGTGGGCTCTAGGGGGCTCAACTCAACCTGGTCTTGGGGGAGGTAGAGTCTGAATCTGGGTTGGGGGGGCTGAGAATAGGGGAGAAGCAGCACTGCTGTGGGAAACATGACCTTTTCGTGTGGGTAGAGACCCAGCTATTCTGGTGAGCAAGGTGCAGCTCTTCATGGGGGACGTTCTTTATTATAACCTCTGTAAGGTGGCCACCCAAGGGACTGGAATAATAAACTAGTCAACATACGGAGGTGGTCAATATGAGGAACTAGGCCTTAACACGTGGTCATGTCTGGTCTATGAAAATTAGGTCAACTTACGGACGTGATCAATGTAAGGAGGTGGTCAACTACGGAGGTTCGACTGTAGTACCACAAACATGGATGGCCACAAACCTTGGCCCCAAGAGCAGAGAACCGAGTAGATAGAATACTCCCCTTCTTATTGTTTTATGGTGTGACTGCAGTGACCAAGGTGAGCAGAAGGGGCTGCCTGACTCTTCCGAGGTGTGCACTACAGAATGAGTGACTTGCAGGATGTCTTGGGTTTGAACTGTGGCCCAGGGGTGGCTGGTGACTTCTCTAGCATGGTGCAGCGTGGTGGTGGTGAGCTGGGACTGGACCTTGGGTCCTTTGACTCTTAGCTTAGTACGTGTGCCCTTTCCATCACAGGCTGAACTTGAGAAAGAACTCTGCTCTGACGGTTGACGCGAGCGAGGTAGAGTTTGAGTTGGCTGAGAGCTCTCCAGACCTCTTCCCGGTTAAGGGCAGCCCAAGAGTTCCAGCCATGACTCAGGGAGGCTGGGCCCTTGACTGCTGGTGTGTGTGCCCAGCGGGCCTGAGCAGACGTTTCCTGTGACATGGAACCATGCTTGTGGAAAGCAGGCCTCGCTGAAGGACCCTGCACCTGGCACCAGCTCTCTGCTTAAGAATAGGCATAGAGTCATTACCCAGCAAATAATCATCATAATCCTGGAAGACGGCGATTCCCCTCCGGTGCCTTCAATCACAGCGCCTGAATGGGAGCAGGAACTTGAAGCAGGCATCACGCCCACGCAGATGGGAAGCTGACAGCTCCAGCTCCCGGCCTGCTCCCGGCCTGCTCCCAGCTCAGCCTGTTTCCAGGAGGTTGGAGGCACCTAGCTTGCTGAGGGGGTGGCACACAGTCCTCACCCACTCTGGCCGCACTGGGGGACAAGGCGGGAGCACCAGTGGATATGGTCGTTGGAACTCCGGGTCCTGGCCCTGCCGCTCAGGGTTGTCATCAGCAATATGACAATGTGACCAGGCCGATCCCTCAGTTGCACGAGATGACATTGGAACACGTGGGACACAGTGAGCTCTTTATCAGGGGATACACCTACCACATCCCCGGAGCTGCATCCTTCCTGTGTGCTGTGCATCTGATCCCTGCTGGGACCCCGAGAGATAAGCACCCACTGGACCGGGAAATATTCATTTGGTTGTTTGCTCTCCCACCCAACACCCACCAACTGGTATTGGCTCAAAGATCCCACTCTTTTAAATGGCTCCCCAGCCTGTGGGGTTTGGGGAGAGCTCCCCCAGGGGGTGACGTGTGTGAGTGCCTTAGTCTCAGCCTCCCATGAGGTGGTCCTGGCTACATCTCTGCTCTTCTCTGCACCTCAGTTTCTCCGTCTGCCAAACATAAGAAGAATCCTTACTGGTCCTCTGGGTGCAGACTTTCTGGGCTCTTTGAGCTTTTTCTGGGGTCTCTGGGGTCCCTAGGGAGACAGGGTAAAGGAAACCCTTGACTCCTTGTGACTCAGACTTCCTGTCAGGAAGGAGGGGTTCTGGAAGTGGGGGTTGAGGGGTTTGACTGCAGCCGGCGGCCACTCCCCTGGGGGGCCCAGTCTGCTGAGTCATTTGCCAGGAGGCCACGTCTCCCTCCCCAGATGGGGCAGAGAGACACGGTCCATTTGGTTCACATCCAACAAGGGACATTTACTCAGGCAGTGTGATGCCACAGAAAACACATTTTGGGGGATGGATGACCTGGGTTCAAACCCTGATCTGCTACTTCCAGTCTCTATAAAAGGGAGACAAAAGCACCTTCCCGGCAGAACTATTTCTGGATGGAGTGCTGCCCTCGGTGGAGAAGGCCTCACGAAGGCTGGGCACCCACTCGTTTCTCAGTAAGCATTAACCCCCACTCCACTGCCTGGCCTCTCTCAAGGGGCCTGCATCCTGATCCCAGGGTGGCGGGAGGTTGAGGTGGCTACTTGGGACATGCTGTCCCCTTCCCCCCTCTCTCTCTAATGAGGTGCCCCAGCCCCAGTAGATACTCGAGACACTGTGCCCTTTAGAAGCAAGCCCTAAAGGTCAGATTTGGAGAAAAAGCCATTTGGGGAATTTCTATTTCCCTGTAAACATTTGTTCTCAAATACTGATTGAGGCACTGATGCGGAGCCCTGTTCCAGGAAGCAGGCTGCAGTGAAAGCTTGTGTAGGAGATGAGCAGAGCAAGGAGGTGTCCAGACCTGGGGTCCGCTCTGTGAGAGGCTGGTGGCCAGAGCAGTGTCTCTCCCCCAGCTCCCCCACTTCAGGGGGTAGCAAGGTAAGGAGGAATAAATACAGATTTCAGGGCCAGGCTGCCTCGAGTATGAATCCCAACAGCACCACTCACGAGCTGTGTGACTTTGAGAGATGAAAGCAACCTCTCTGAACTTCAGATCCTAATCTTCCAGATGGGGACGACCACAGTTCTCTGAGCCCATTGAAGTATATATTAAATGAGGCACCAAAATAGGAGAATTCTCCTAGCAGAGGTCATGGTTCATAATAGGTGCTGAATACTTATTTCTTCCTTCCATTGTGACATTTTTTGAACTCAGATGAAAGGCAGGTTATTGTGTTTGATGCAGAGGACACCCAAATGAGCAAGCCCCAGCTCCTACCCTTCAGGATCTCACAGTGAGGTGGGAGGACCTCTCTCTTGGCCTTCCTCCATTCCTGTATCACTCTGGGCTGCAGGTGGGACAGGGAAGCTCAGGAGGCCCAGCTGGCTGCTGTGTAAGGATGCACTCAGGCCCTGGGTTTACAAGCTGGTGGCCCTGTGTCCCGAATCCCCAGCCCTGTCTTCTCTTAACCTCCAAGTTGAGTGATGACCCTTTATAGGGCTTTGTCTCAAACCCCTTCTGTTTTGAGCCCAGGCTAAAAAGTGGGTAAAATCTGGGGCCTTTGGGGGACCAGAAGAGACCAAGACTTGCCCCCAGCACTAAGTTTTATCTTGTCCCTCCTGGCATTCAGAACCCTCACTTTATTTTCTCAAACCAAGCTGAGCTCAAGGTCAGGTTAAAAGAAAAAAGATTAAAAACAAAAAAGAAGAACGATCAGGAGCAGATCTGGCTCTCCAGGCAGCCTCAGGGTGGGGCTGGAGCAGAGATTCTGCCATGGCACAGGCTCCAGACACTGCTCATTTTGGTCCTCAGGGAGCCAGGGCAAAGGGCTGGCAAAGGACCTGACTCAGAGTGTTTTGCTGCCACTTGTTTATTTCTCACTGACGCTTGGTGGCTCATCTGTGACACTGTGGGAGGAGGATGTCCTGGGACCCCGGCCTACAGAAACCTTTGCCACCCTGACTCCTGTTCACAGCAGCACCTGCTTGCCAAGGCACTCAGGGCTCTCCTGGCCTCCAAAGAAAGGGGATGGGGAAAGTGGGTGACTCCCTCCTGGAGGGGTTTCAGGGCCTTCCAGAGCCAGATAGCAAGATCTCCAGGTCCTCTTCCACCTCTGAGCCTCTGACATCAGATTCAGGGAGTGACTGTGTGGCTCTGTGGCATATATCCCAATTAGGGCCAGACTATACTGGCATTTTCTTGGGAGGCAGAGGGCTTATTCCAGTGACGCTGGAGTTGCTGGGACTGTCTAGGGGTCCCCCTTTGAGACTGGCCATTGGAGACACAGGGAGACTCACGAGGAATTGACAAAGGCCTTGCTTCAGCCTCTAGATGTGTCTCCTCTGGTCCCAGAAGATGAGGGCTGGGGACAGCCCCATAGGGCCATGAGCATAGGACCTCTATGCCTGCACCTGGCCTGTGCCCTTCCTTGCCTCTGCCTTTGCCCTCTCCAGGTGTCCTCTTGTCCCACCACTGCTTGAGACCCCACCAGGGCTCTCTGCACCCTCAGGCTGATGACATTCAAGGCCCTTCACCATCTGCCTCTGCAGCTCTCTCTACATGACCCTCCCAGTCCCCACTCCAGCTTCACAACGCCCCCTGCCATCCCATAAACAACTTGATCTTGTCACTGACCTCTGTGCTTTTGCCGGATGCTGTTCCCCACCTAGAATGCCATTCTCTCCCGGCAAGGCTCTTAATTGAATTTCAGCTCAAGTGGTGCTGCCTCAGGATGCTCTGCCCTGCCTGCCTGCCCCAACTCTGCTCTCTGCCAGCCCAGCACAGATCCCACAGTGCCACTGGCTTCCCTGCATGGGCTTCAGAAACTTCCTAGGCCTCGATTCCCACATGGGAAGAATTATTTATCTTGTTCAATCTTTGTATCTCCAGGGCCTAGAGAAAATCTTTGCAAGCTGTAAATACTTACAAAATAATTGTGGATGGGTTAGTCGAGGGTGCAGGCTATCTGGAACCTGTTAGAATGGGGAGAATTAATCATAATCACATACATGTATTGAGTGTTCGTACTAAGTGCCAGGCTTTTTAATCCCAATAGTTGACATCTGCTGAGAGTTTACACCCTACGAGCAGAATTTTATTTATTCTCTTCAATCATCAGAAAGGCAGGCACTTCTGTTATCCTTGTTTTATGCAGTGGAGGAAACTAGGCACAGGGTGATTCTGACTCATGGTGGGGCTTATCCATAAGTCAAGGCTGTCTGCTGCAGAGCCCAAACTCTTAACTTGGATCCGGGTCTATCCTTCTCCAGGCAGGGCACCAATTTCTAGACCCAAAAAAGTCCCAAGGAATCATTCATCTGCTGTTATTTCTTCACCTACATTGCAGGAAACTGAGGCCAGGGCTGGGGAGAGGCTGGTTAGCGCCACCCCCCCAACACCTCCACTGATGGGGTCTCTTTGCCTGGCTTCCCCTCTCTTTGTCTCCTCCTCAGAAAGAGGGGAGAGGGCTTGTTTTTGGTCAGACCTTGCCCATCCTAAGCCCCGTTTCCAGGCAACCAATCTCCTGGGCAGCGCCCCCTGGTGCAGCTGTGTTGCCATGGTGACTGCCGTGGGTACAGGTGCATCTCCCAGATGGTGAACAGAGCAGCTCCAGTTCCCCCATTGGCCCTCAGTTCCCCTCCAAATTTCTGGCTTCAAAGTGTTCATGGCACCTAGAAATTGTCATCGTGCATCTTCCTTTGAGCAGTGAGGGGAAGAGATTTCATATTCTTCAGAGGAAGAGTCATCTTTTCTTTTCCTTTTTTTAATTTGAAAAATATATAAAAAATATCCACTTCAAAGTAAAAATCACCCCCAATATCACTACGTTAAATTATACAAAAGTAAATTAAAATTGTCCCTCTTTACCACTAAGTCCTAGCTTCCGGGGTTAAAAACTGTTAACAGTTTGTAAAATCTACTTATTGATTTTTCTGTGCTTAAACAGATCTCTCTGTATATTATATACATATTCATACATGTAAAAATATGTTTTATTAAATTTGAATTATGTCCTACAAGTTATTTTGCATCTTATTTTCTTTCTTGTCTCTAATAGTTTTTCAGTGGACAAATCATAACCGTATGCATTTATAGGGTACCGTGTGATGCTTTGATATATGTATACCATGTGGAAAGATTAAATTATATTAATCTGTCATTTTTTGTGGTGGCACATTTGAAAGGGACTCTTTCCGTTATCTTAAAATGTATTTTGCTTATTTAAAGTTCATGGTATGTCCTGGAGATTTTCCATATCAGTAAGAATTACTATATCTTCTATTGCCGAGAAGGGTATTCAGAGAAGAGGAAGAGACAGCCCAAGGTGGGGCCAATCCTGGGGGCTCCCTGGAGGAGGAGATAACTGACTACCTGAGGGAGTTGGCTACAAGCAAGGAAAGAAAGCAGTGCTTGTAATAACTGCAGTATGCCAGGCACGATATCGTACTTCCATGAACTCATTTACTTCTCACAACACATGCAAGAGATCTGATTCCTCCCACATTTACAGATGTGGAAGGTGAGGCAGTGGGCTCACCACACTGGGAGGTGAGGGAGAGAAGGACTTGTTCCCAGCCTGGTACCCTCCAAGCGCATGGGTTTCCCTCGTCCCACATAGACAAGCTGTCTTGGTGTCCTCCAGTCCATGGGTCTGCCCCACATAGGCGAGCTGTCCAGCCCCTGGCATGCGGATACCCGGGGGAGCCCCCTGCCCTCTTTCTAGCCCCCTCTTTTCCGTACAGCAGCTGGAGCCAGGTGGAGCTCTGTGCTCCACAGAGCACTCTGGAATTCATAAAATGGAAATTTATTGAACAAGCCTTTGGAGAAGGGAAGTAATGAAAACCACTATATAAATTATGAGGCCATTGGTGTTATACAGCTGGAGCTAATGCTGTTAGTCCCCAGAAGGGTACAGAGAGCCTCCCCTGACTCCGCCCTTCTTAGCTGAGACGTCTGCTCCCGGGGAGCTGAGGGAGAACCTCAGGAAGTGAGAAGTCCGTGGGTCCACAAGACAGACAGACCTGCACCCGAGTTTAGCTGTGAAACGTTGGGAGGCCACATGCCGGCCTAGGCCTCAGTTTCCTCATCACTACAGTGGACACAATAGCCAGAAATGCTACACCCAGTGGTGCTTTGCCAAAAGACAAGACCCCTCCCTGCATGGGTCGTGTCTATTGGTTTTATGATCACTACCGTATTTCCTCAGTTTGAAGACCCCCCACCCCTGTATTTTTCTTTCCAACATTTCAGTTCTGGGGTCATGATGCATTTTACATGTGATGTAGCTCCTATTTTGCCCCTGAGAAGCTGTTAACTTGACTTTAACTTAAAGTCAAAGGTTGAAGAATTGAAGAAACACTACGCTATTATTGTTGTTGTTATTTATTGCCATTAGTGTTTTCCAGGTTCGGACATCAGCGCCTGGACATTACTCCTCACCATAAAAACAAAACAAAACAAAAAATCCTGGGGAGAGGAAGGAGCCCAAGGACCTTGGGCACACAGCCACCAGTCTGGTTTGTCTGAGACTGATGATTTTTCTAGGATGCGGGAACTTCAGTACTAAAAATAAGAGCATCCAGGCAAATCCCCGAGCAGCTGGTCATCTGACTGCCGTCTCTGCGCTCTGATTTGTTTCCTCTACCCAGTGAGGGGAATAGCCCCAAGGAAGGTGTGATGGGTTTGTCAAAGATAAGTGGCTTCTCTGCAATCCAGGGTCCCTCTGGCACAGCCATGACATCTTATTTGGAACAACCTAAGTGGCAATGTCTATGAGCACAGTCCCCAAGGTTTCGGTGGTGGACTGGTAATGACTTAGCTGGTAATCCATTCCAGAAACTGCAAAGGAACTGGACGGAGTCACTCTTTGCACTGGTCACGTTTGCATTCTCTTTTGATCGTTGGCCTCCTCCCTGGAGGAGGAAGGGATGCATCTCAGAGACCCAAGTTACAGATGGAAGAACGGAGGCCCAGAGAAGGCAAAGACCTTTCCACATAGAACATTCATGCCAGGCCCAGAAGGAGAGTGCTGTGGGGTCAGCACTTGGTGGGAGGTGGGGGGTGAGGTGGGTGGTGCCACAGAAGCCCTGGGGCCTGGCTCCCTCTGCTAATGCCTTGACCTCCAAGTGGATAAGGAGCGGGGAAGCTGAGGCCTAGGTCCTACTTTGGGTTTTTGCTGTGTGACTTTAGATTGATTACATACCTTCTCCGGGCCTCAGTTTTTCTATCTGTAAAATGAAAGATACAGATTAATAAAGTGATTTCCAAGCCTAGCCGAAAATCTGAACCACTGAGGGAGGTTGTTAAAATATAGATCCCTGTCCTTACCCCGGGCCTAGAATCATTGGCTCAGAAATCTGTGTTTAACCCACTTCCCAAGAGAGCCTTCCGCATTTAACCTGAGTAAACATTCAGGCAGGGGGAGGTATGTGGTGGAGGGCATCGTAGGGGCACACGGGATGGGCAGGGCTGGCCTTCAGAATGGCCAAGGTTTTGTCTCTCAGCCAGGCAACCTTGAACAAGTTATTAACCTCTTGGAGTTTTTGTTTCTTCATCTATAAAAAGTGGGGTAATAATTCCCTGGAAGAGCCGTTGAGAGGATTAAATTCCATGATCGATGCTCGAGGTTCCTGTTTCCTTCTCCAGCCACATGTCTTAAATGTCAGCCTGGCCTGGTCTTGGCCCACCCCACCCAGCAGCCGACTGAATCCGGCCACCAGCTCTGCACCCAAGAATGTAGGGACCAGAGGGTAAGTGACAGGGCCAGGGCAGGCGCGGGGGGCCTTGGCAGAGACAAGAAGGACAGGAATGTCAGCGAGGGAAGGGGTGGAGGCGGAGGAGGGCGGAGGGTCCACCAGGGGCTGAAATATGGCTCCTCCTTTCCGGAATGTGACTCTTAATCAACTTAATGGGCCTCAGGCTGAGCAGGGGCTTAGCAGGTAGGGAAGATGGAGGTGGAAGCTGAGGTCCCGACTCTGGGCCGTGGGTAAGGAGCCAGGCAGCAGCTGATAAGGGAAGCCAGTGGGAGCCAGGAAGCAAGGCTGGTGGTCAGGACTGCTGCCATTTTTTCTCCTAACCGTCTCCCCAGCCTGGGACCTGGCTCTCCTGGACGGGCAGGAGAGCATCTGACACGTGACTTCTGATTTCCGGCCCCCTTCAGCCTTTTGGGTCCACAGTATTGGGCTGGAGTGAAGGTGGAGAAGCCCAGCCCCTGGGGTTTGTCAGGGATCATGTTCCCGGTGGTGGCACTCAGTGGTGGCTCTCTTTCAGAGGCCATTGACTAATAGGGCTTCAGAAATCTGGCAGGGAGCAGCATTGCTTGTCAACCCCAATTAACAGTGCCAGCTCCCTGGAGCAGAGGCAGGAAAAGGGGCTGATGTGGTTTTTCCCATCCCTTCTCCTTTCTCTGTCCTGGATGGGCTAAGACCCACCTCCTGTGGGAAGGTAGCCTGGCATAGTGGGTCTCCTGGGTCCAGATTCACTGTTCCAGTGGCTGACATCTTACACATTGCTTCATTCTAAGCCTCAACTTTCCCATCTGTAAGATGGGGATCCTGATACCCTCATATCAGTGAGGAAGAAGTGTGATAAAATGGGTGAAGGGCTAGGCAAGGCAGAGGTACATGGAATTGGATCCTGTCCCTCTGCCCTCCAGAGATGGTGAGTGGATCTCGGATGAGTCAAGGCAGAGGGGCCATGGTGATGTGTGGGGTCAGGATGAGAAGAGGGTGGAAGCAGGAAGGCCAGGCTCTTCTGGACCCCAAAGAAAGCTGGGCGAGGGAAGCTGAGCTGGGCAGGTCTTTGCTCTCTTGGGGCCTGCATGGGGAGGGCTCCAAAGGCCTTTCCCACATGTAGGAGCTGGGAAAGCAAAGGAGAGGGTAATTTGCATGTGTTTTTACATGTGTTTTGCATATGACAGTTGACTGCTGTTTTCAGGCCGCCTTGAAGCAAGCTGAGATCTTACTTTGCCTGATCTGTTTGTCACAGCTTGAAGGGTGCCTGAGCCAATCTCTCTGGAGTACAAAGGCCAAAGGGTGAGGGAATTTTCCCGAAAGTCATACAGGGGGCAAGGGGCAGAGTGAGAATAAATATCAGGTCTCTGGTTCCTGGTCTTGTAGGCATTGTTTATCACATAGTAATGATGATGACAGTGATGAGGCTGCTGATAAAAGTAGTAATACTATTCAACACTTACCAAGTATTTACTGTACTCTGAGTACAGCTCTCATACATTTAACTCATGCAAAGCTCACACTAACCCTATGGGGTAGGTGTTACTATTTCCATTTGACTCATGGAGGCACCTAAGAACAGAAAGGTTAAGTGACTTGCCCAAGTTTACAAAGCTGGAAGGGGCAGAAGCAGGATTCAGACCTGGGCAGTGACCCAGGGCCTGAGCTCTTTGTCTATCCTGGATACTATCCTATACTACAAGTTCACAGAGGAGCAAACCAAGAGTCTCTCCCTGCCCTGGCCCCCACTCTCCAAGCCCTGTTCACCTTCTAGGTCCCCCAGCGCCCACCTCGGAGTGGTAGTGGGAGGGGCAGGGTCCCTCTGTCTAGGACTCCTGGCCAGTGGATTAAAAATTGATTTCCTTGGGAACAATCTTGTCTCCAGGGTGTCAAGCCCAGCACAGCCAGGGAGACAATTGCTGTAGGAGTTGTTAATCTTGCATTCGTTAATTTATTTTTATTTTCCATCCTCAGAATTAGGACGAGCTTCTTGAACTCAATATGCAAATGTATGCAAAGTGAGATGAACAGGCATCTTTAAAACCTCAGCCCTTATTTTCTTCCCCGGGTAGAGAAATTGTAGCTCTCCCAGCTAGAGGTGGAGGGCTGGAGGATGGAGTGGCGGGCAGATTGGGGATGGGGTCCTTTGTCACTTTTGAAGCGAGTTTCTATCCACTGGCTCTTCTGGCTTTCCCAGACAGAAAGACAGACTGGCTCTTCCGTCCTTCCCCACTCTTCAGGGGGTGGTGTTCTATCACCCCACATTTTACTTATGAGGCTAATGAGGCGCAGATGAGCAGGGTGCTGTGCTCAGGATCACATGGGAAGGAAGGGGTGGAGCTCAGACATGGGTCCTGTGCACTTCCTTACCCTGCCCTGCGCCCACACCTTCCACCTGCCCACAGCCCACCGGTTTCCCTCTCTGGCCCTTGTACCGTGGGGACATGCAGCTTGGTTGGCTGGCAGGGGCTGAGCAATCTGTGACCCTTAGAAAGCTGGGCTGTGGGTGCAGGACTTTGGAGCCTCCATCCCCCCAGCAGCCGAGGCAGCCCTTCCTGTGTGTTGGCCTCGGTCCCGTAGCCAGGAAATGGAAAGAGATGCTGAGTACCCCCTCTCCCTCCTCCTGCCCTCCCCACAGGGCCCAGTGAACCAAGTTATTGCTTGCCAGGTGTTTATAGGTCCCTCAGATCAGAGGCCTTGGCCTAATTGCTAGAAAAGCCTCCCTCAGCTCCCTAGGAAGCAAACCCTGACAGAACTCCCAGCATCAGTCATGTTGCAAGGGGTAGGGGGGCTGCAGGGGGAGAGAGAGAGAGCTTAATAGGACTTCAGGTCTCTCCAGAGGACTGCTCTTCCCTCCTCACCTCTTTCCCCCCTCCTCCCTGTCTTCCCTCTCTCTCTCGGGGCTCAAGAACTGGCGTGGGGCAGGCCAGAGAGCTGGGGGTGGACAGGGCTCCCTAGGAAAAATGGGAAAAGGCAGAGAGCATCCAGGAGTCTGCAGAGGAGCCTATTGGGAAGATAAAAAGGAATGCCATACAAGAAAAGCGGGGGGTAGTGGGGGGGATGAATACTGAGGACATGTCTCTGCATTCTTTAGACCCATCCCAATGAACTTGAGTGGAATTTGAACCGTGAGACTGGCTTGTCATCCAGTCCATGCTCTTGTCCCCTTGCCAGGATGGGCCCATCTCTGAGTAAAAGCCCTCTCCAGTATTTACATACCCAGGGAGTCAGGAGGATAAGGATGGGGAGAGAGGTCATACAAACAGACCACAGCTGCAGCCCTCGAGTTTCACACCTGGCTTCTGCAGAGCAGGCTCCAGGCTGCAGCCTGTTGCTTGGGGAAACACACCCAGGCAGAAGGCTGGGCTGCAGCCTGGTGTTAGGGGAGAGGTGCCCACCATCTGCTCCGTGGAGATATAGTTACCACTGGTGCAGCCAAGCCAAACAGCCTGGACGAAAACAGCTTCCCCCAGAATTCCAGCTGCAGCAGCCTGCAAGGCAGCCAGCTTCTCCGGGGAACCAGAGACAGACTACCGAGTGGCCTCAGCCAGCCTGCCCTCCCCAGAGGAAGTGAGTACCTCCAGGCTACCCCGTGACACTTTTCTTCCAATCTCCTTCCTGTCACCAAATTATTCTCCAACATCAGGTTTTACTGGGGAAGAGTAGGAGGGAATTTAAAAAATAAATCAAGGTTTTCAAGATAAATAAATAAGGGAGTAGGCCACTCTTTTCCTCTTTAATTTTTTAAAGGAAAAATTAATTTTCCTCTGCCTAAGTACCTGCCACCTTAGATTAATGCCTCTGAGAGCAAAAATGACAGAGAAGTTGGGTCATTAGGCAAATTTTAATTAGAGGCTCGGATGTCCTTTACTAATAAGATGTTACATATATTTCATTCTGTTCTTGCCTCCTCACTGCAGAAGAGCTTTGTGATGCAACTAGAAACCCTAGGGGAGTGAAGCAGATGGGGGCTCAGGAAAATGGGGTTAGGACAAGGAGGGACGGTGGGTGTTTTTTTTTTCCCCATGTAGGGGCTGGGGCAGGGCAAGGGAAGAGAGATGGTGGGAGAGGGCATTTCTGCTTTCTCCCCAAGAAGGGGGTCCACTCTAGGGCCTGAGCCAGCTTCCTCTCCCTGTGCTTGGCATCACTGCTGCATCCAGGGGTGAGCATGCAGATCGCCTAAGACCTGCCTCTGTGTGTGTGATGTGTATGTGGGAGAGTATATATGTGTGTGTGTGTGTGTATGTGATCACTTGTGCATAGACAGGCAGAGTTCTGAAGCCAGACTGCTCAACAGTCACATTTAGGCTCTAATTATTTGTCCTTGGATGAGTTGCCTAACTTCTCTTTGCTTCAATTTTCTTACCTGAGCAAATGGGGATAACAGGTACTTACCTTCCTCAGGTGTTAAACGAGTTCAACCTGCCAGCATGCAAGTAAAGCCCTTAATATAGGGCCTGGCAACAGGAAGTCCTCAGCATCAGCGACATGGGTGTCCACATGCCGGTGACAGTGTGTGTGCACGTGCATGCATGCTCTTGTGTGCACCCTCATTTTGGTGGAAAGAACGCTGGACTTGGAGACGGAAGACGTGGCTTCAAGCCACACCTCTACCACTACCAGCCTGGGTGAAGCTGCTGGACCATCTCGCTCCTCTGACCCTTTCTAGGTCTGCTGTCTGTCAGGGGGCTTGGGGATGGGACCTGGACCTCTGACAGCCCTCCCCACATGGGAGTAAGACTTAGATGAGACACCAAGCACCTCCTGGGGAGCACCAAACAGAGGTAAGGAGGCCTGCACCTCAGGCCCACCTGTTCACACCCACCTGCTTACCCACAGGCAGCACTGAAAAGGCGGCTTGCTCCTTACAACGTGCCTCCAAGCAGGTGTGTATGTGCACCTGTCCGTGTGACTGTGGTCAGGTGGGGTCTGAAGGAGGCTCATTCCATGCCCTGCTCTGTGATCCTTTCAATCAAGTCTTTCTCTGGTCGGCAAATGGGCGTCATTTCCCTCAGGTCTCTGGCAGAGCTCAGCGGCCCCTCTAAGGGCCTGATGGTCAGAGAAAGAACACATACAAGACTGAACGTATTCTCTCCCTGTATTCTGCTCCCTTTGAATTATGCTCACAGTCAAGGTTGGGACCTGATCCAGTAGGAGCTTCTCTGGGGGAACCAAGGCTTGGGCCCCTCCTGGGAACGTGATTTCTCAGTTTACGGGCTTTGATTCTCTCCAGAGCCCATTCTATGTGCAGCAGGAGAACAAACTTGCTGTGAGTCTCACCCTGGATACTCTGGCTCCCCTGGCAATGTTTGGAGCAACAGATGGAGAGGAGAAAAGTTGTCAGAGTCTGTGAATGAGTAGGAGAAGGGAGCTCGTGCATTACTAAGGACCTGTGATGTTCTCGGCACTGTGTGTAGAACTTTAAATACTCTAACCCACTGAGTCCTTTAATGATCCCAGAGATGCTATCACTGAGGCTTTTTACAGGTGGGATCACTGAGGTTAAGTAAGTTATGTAAGGTCACATAGTGAGCTGACATTCAAATCAAGTCTGTTGAGGCTTAATTCTTTCCTTTGTGGATAACTGTGTGGGTTGGTGATAGGGCCCTGGAGAGTGTCACAGAGTCCACAGCCTCTGCGAGGCAGAGCACCTTCCCCTGTGTGGGCCTCCATTTCCCCTTGGTGCCATGAATCAAATGAGCCCTGGCCACGTCTCCTGAGATTGGGTTTGGAGGACTCTCTAGAGAAGAGAAATAGTGCAGAGTGTTGAGGCGCTGGTGTTGGGGCCAGAGCCCAGTTGACACTGTTGTGTGCCCTGACTCATTGGCTCTAAGTTCGTCTCTGGGGCTTGAGGTACAAGCCAAGGGCACCATCATTGCTTGGGCCATTACTCACCAAGGCAACACCTCTCTGACTGTCGCCAAACCCTCAGCTCGCTGGACCTGGCTTCCATGGAAAGGAATGGAAATTGCACTCATTTTCCGGGAACAAAGAGGCCAGCTCGCTGACCTTGTCTGTTTCCTCCCACCCTCGCTCTGCTCCCTGCCTATGCTTGGTTGCATAAGGACTTTGTTAGCCCTCAGATGGGTGGAAAGACAAAAAAGAACGAAGCAGAGAGCCAGAGACCTCAGAACAGGCTAGAGAACTCTTGTCATTAGCCCCTCTGTCTGCAACTCACTCTGGAGAGAAGGAGTGAGGGCGCATAGACGAGGCAGGAGAAGAGAGGGCTGAAGGTGCAGGCTGGGGGTGGTGGGAGAGCAGAGGAGTGGCTGGGAGTCAAGAAGGAGCCTGCACAGGGGAAACCCGGACCAGAGAAGAGTTCACTTTGGTCATCTGTGATGTAGGAAGCACTTTTTCCACACACGTTAGCCCATTACAGCCTCCCAATAACTCATCCCCACCCCCACTTTAGACACTAGGGAAACAGGCCCAGAGAGGTTAAGTGACTAAGCCAAGAAGACAATGCATGTCAGGTGTCAGGGTCAAGATTCAGATGCCACCCTGTCTGACACTCTATCATGGTGGCTCTCTCCAGACCAGGAGTTGGGAGTTCTGAGATTCAGAAATGGACATCACAGCTAAATTGCCTTGTAATCCCTCTGAGCCTGAATTTACTCATCTGTAAAGTGAGAAATCTAGGTGATTTCCAAAGCCTCTTTTAATGCTAGCTATCTATGCATAAAAGGTGAGGGGTTGGGTGCTTCCCCCAACCCAAAGTTGAGAAGGCCAAATGGCCTGGAGGAGCATTGGGGCATCCAGCCTGATCTTTGTAATCAGTGCACTAGAGTGTGGTCTTTCTGCCTCTCCAGACCTCAGCATTACCACCTTCAGTGGCCCCGATTCCTTTGGCTATTGATTCTAGCGCTGCAGAACTATGACTGCCTCCAGGATGGAGGTGAAGAGATAGACAGTCCAACTGCAAGGACTCCGGCAGGCAAGGGAACTGGAACAATTTCTCTGGAATGCAATAACTCTTCTTCCCTTGCCCCCTTTTACAAGCCACAGACCCCAATTAGCAGCTTAGCACCAAAGTTCCCAGACACTTTCCTGCCATTAGATACACTGAATAATGGAGATGTTTCTGGGGTTGGGACGAGGAGGGTGGGATGTAGGATGTGAACCTGTAAAAATATAATGAGAGCTATTTCAGACTTGATGCTGCATTTTCTTCACGTTTTTAGGAAGGTGTTTGGTTCCTCAAAGTACTACTGGCCTGAGTATAATTTTCTTATAATTGCCCTATTCCTCTGAGCTATTATCCTAAGCATTGTAGAGTGAGAGGAAGAGCCAGGGCTCTGCCTGCTGGAAGAGGCCCAATTCTCATCCTGCGGTTCTGATGCAGGAGGTCTGGCTTCCAATGGGAGGGGGTGCCTGACCTGATGAGATATTGTGGCTATCTCCCTTAGGGAATTCTGGGGCTTGTGGAGAAGACATTATTCTTGTCTTTTTCAGGGCAGGGGTAGGGCTGATGTAAAGGAGTTGAGGGAATTTGGAGGGGGGAGGATATAAAGTACAAATGCAGAAAGATGACTGAGAAAGTGTATTCAACTGCATCCCAGAGGAAGGGGGATGGTCCCTCTGCTCAAGTGGCCCTTCTTTGGGAGAGAGGTGAGTCAAGCTCCTCAATCTTAGAGAGGTGAGTAACACAGACCAGAGTTGGGAAGTGTGTGCCTCTGTTTGTGTGCAAACTCATGCCTGGGACAGGAACTCTTTCTTAATGTGTTCAACAGAGAATTTAACAAGGAATCCTTGATTAAAAAAAAAAAAGATTCCTTTGTCCTGTGGTTCATCACTAAGGCAGAAAAGCTCCAATTGGGAACAAATATACAAATATCATATCTGTTGCTACCAAGTGGTTGAGTTGTGAGGAAATGGGCTGGGCGTCGTAAGAGCATACCTGGTCACCATGTGACTTTGGAAGAGTCCTTCCCCTTCTCCGGGCTTCAGTTTTCCCATCTGGGAAACACCGGATTTAGAAAACTTCTGGGGTCTTTTCTATTGTCTGATAATTTAGTTTTTGGTCTTCCTGTCATTCTTAAAAAAATTTTTTTTATTAGATCATAACTGTGTACATTACTGCATTTATGGGGCAATGTATATAAAATGTGCTGATTTGTATACAATTTGGAATACTCATATCAAACTGGTTAACATAGCCTTCACCTCATTTATTTGTTGTGTTATCTCAACCACTTTTCCCTTCTTCCCTGGGAGGCAGGAGCTGTCCATGGTCCTAAAGAGCCTGGGCCTTCTGAGAATCACTCATCTTATGCTTAGTGAGAGCTGTGGGTCCGCTCAAAATACAAGATTCAAACCCTGCCTCCAAACAGCTTTTGAAAGTCAGAATATACATATAATAGGACAGAGGCTCAAGGAGGTTAGAGGACATTTAGTCCAACCCTCTCACTTTATAGGGATGTTTACCCTCTGAATGCATGGGTCATGACTACCATGGCTATTGTCTATTTCCTCACATTTTCCTGTGTCCGTAACAGGGGCTGGTGGAGGGGAAATATCAAGAACTGGATAACACAAGGAGAAAGTTATTTACCCATATGCTCTTCCTTCTCCCCCGTGAGATAGGTGTGAGTGTAGTTCCAGGAGGTGGCAATGGTCTTTCATCAATAACTGATCTCCATGACCTTAAGTTTCCCCTCAGACATCTCCAGAACATGAGAATTTTCATGAAAGAGCCCCACCTTTTCTACTCCTGGCTTTAGAGGAGGGAAGGTGATTGAGTTTTAGAATCTGAAGTTCAAGTGGACCCTTCTTGGATTTCTGAGGAGGTGCTTAAAGTCTCATCATTTAAATGTCTGAGAAGAGTGTGGCATGGAAGGGAGCACAGAGGAGAATCCATCATTCATGGAGTCCTCACCATGCTTTGGGTGCTTTACACTTGTTATTTCATTCTCCTAAGAGCACTGTGAAGAAGGATGTCTCAGTCCATTTGTGCTGCTACAACAAAATACTACAGACTGAGTAATTTATAAAGAACAGAAATTTGGTTTTCACAATTTTGGAGGCTGAGAAGCCCAAGATCAAGTCAGTGGATTTAGCATCTGTTGAGTGTTTAGTCTTTGCCTCCATGGTGGTTCCTTGAATGCTGTATCACCCAGACAGGAGAAATGCTGTGTCCTCATGTGGCAGAAGGTGGAGGGGCTAAAAGGGATGAGCTCCCTTCACCAGGCCTTTTCACAAGGGCATTGATCCATTCACAAGGGCAGAGCTCTCATGACCTAAAGACCTCCCAAAAGGCTTCACCTCCCAACACTGTTGCATTGCGGATTTTGGAGGGAACAAAAAACATTTAAGTCATAGTAAAGGATAATTGTATTATCAGAACAGTTTTTCAGGTGTGGCAGAAGAGGTACAGATTCATTAACTACTTGGCTCAAACTCACGGGTGCGCACATAGTTAGGTCATAGTTTCCAGCCCAGGACATACTTCTTCCATTGCAAAATGAATGCAGGTCCAGGGGTATAGAGAGAATGGGCCCAAATGAATCTCATATTGTGTTCTAAGTTGCCCATTTTTCCCCATCTGCAGCCCTTGTCTTGGGTGAAACAGGTGAAATACCAGATTCCCTCTTGGGATAAGTCCATCCCTCTTTCTTCTTTGAAGAGTGGAGCTGGAATGGGGCTCCTCCCTACTTATCCTTTCCATCTAGATCTAAAATATACCTCTTGGGAGAGTTTTTGTCACACTGAGAGACTTTACAAAATTAGAAAAGTTCAAACAACATGCTCTACTCCGCAAGGGTCGTTTGGTGGCTCCCGAGAATACTTAATCTGCAGGTGGGGAGGCATCCTGCTGGGACAAGCTTTACTCACCCAGGCCCTCCTGCTGATACCATCCTCTTTCCACTTCTCACCTCTACACTGTGTGTAGAGATTATGTGAATAGCAATGGCGTTTCCAGGAGAAGAGCACCCAAAATGCCCAAAGCAAAATACATACTTTCTTGTAAATGTTGGAAATGCGATAGAGTTGTCAACAGTACTTGAAACCATTTGCATCAATTGTGAAACACATGTCATGATTCTGTTTATTCTGCAGCAGGGTAAAAATTGTTAAACTGACATTTAAAAAAAAAAAAAAGGAAATAAAAGCAAAGGAAAGTTGGACAAGAGTGTCCAGAATCCTGGAATAGAAAAACTCATCAGGACCTAGTTTGCAAGCATGATTCAACACCACGGACAGCAGCAGAGCTCGTTACCCACTTCCCCTTTCTCTTGGCTCCTGGTTTATGATGCTGTGCCCATGGCTGGAGTCAGTTCCTTCAACTGGAAGGCCTCCTATCCTGGCCTGTTTATCTGACCCCTGGATTCCCTTTGCCCCAGCTAGGACATCTCCTGGGGCCATGAACAGCTGGCACTGCCCTGGCACATTTGCAGGATGAACTTACCACTTTCAAAACTCAGACCGCCTACGTGGAGGGCATCTGGGCTACTCAGGCCTCCACCCCACAGGGTAGGTGACCTTCTTTGATGGAAGAGCAGGTGGGTTGGTTTGGCTCTAGTGGAGGTTTTTTCCTGTGACAGGTTGCCTAGAGCCACTGGGCAGAAACCCTTTCCTGCCCTCACATTCAGAAAACTTTGGCTGCAGGACAAAAGGAGAAAAATTAAAAATTAAGGTTTAATATGGAATTTGGGACATAAAACCACAGGCTACAGCAAGGCAGCAGCTACAGTCATAAACCCAGAGCCCATTCAATCATAGAATAGATGCTGTTACACATTAAGTAGGAACACATTTATGTATAGGTAACAGAAAATAACACCTGATTTTGTGTTTGTTGCAATAACTTTCTCTCTATGAAGCTTTTGTGGGTGTATAATTATGGTAGATGTACAAAAAGGCCTGGGATGGGGACGTTTAATCTACATGATACCATGACCAAAGTTGAAATTTTTGACCATTGTCCATTTTTCCTCCTCCAAGAAGGATGAACTCAGTGTCTAGCTTAGATTGGGGGTGCTCTTACTGGGATTTAGGAAGCATGTTGTTTTGGAGTATTCCTTGGGTCTATTTCCTCCCTTTTCCCAACTCTTGATTCAGTGAGTCATGGTCACTGTCAGTGGTTAGAACTCAGGTCTGAGTCTGGCCTTTGAGTTTAGCCTCCTCCCTTTCAATCTGCTGACAGCTTCTAGGGGCTCCCTGATGGGTTCAGGTCCAAGGACAGAGTAGGTATACTTATGTGGTAAACCTCCTGCTGCTCCCTAAGTCTTGGAAAGCCAAGGAGAGGTAGTTGGCAGCTATCCGGAGACGTCTCTAATAACTCTTGACACATTCAAGACTCTCAAGTCAACAAATATTTGCCAACAGAATTTCACTGAGCACCTGCGGTGTGCCTGGCTCTGGGCACAGTGAGTTTAAAGTGAATTGGACAAAATCCCTTCCCTCAAAGAGTTTCTAACCTGGCAGGGGACTTGCAAATGTAACAAATTAAAATACAATGGGCATATAGTAATAAAAACATTGTGATGTCATTATCTATGGCCTAATTAATACATTACCTGTGGCTGAAACGCCTGAGAGACTGGCATGTGCTTACTTCTCCCAAAGGCGTGGCAGGGGTAACTAGTGTGAAGGAGAAGGGCCGATGCCTGTGATTTCATGTTAGAAGGACAGATAAGCTCGTACTCATGCCTCAACTAGAACAGCTCCCCTCTCCTACTCCAACACTACCCCTAGCATCACGACCCCAAGGTCAACTCCTTTCCTCATTTGCATCCATCATCCTCTGCCCTATTTCCAAGCCTTTGCTGGGAAGTGAGCATCCCCTGGTCCAGAGCTACCCTTAGCCACAGTAATTTGATAATGTATAATGGAGGGTTGACTGCAGTTTTGTTTTATTTGTGACTCGGGGCTATCTGTAGCTTCCATCCATGCCTCCATCTCCCATTGCTCCAGCTAATTGAGAGTTGGCCATTTATGCAAGGAACAGAAGGATGCTGGGGAGGATGGGAGGACCTCCTGCTGGACGACTCCAGGCAGTCTTTCTGAAGGAAGGGGTATCTCATAGGGGGGTTGAAAACATGCAGAGATGGGTGATTAGCTTAGCCTCACCTGTAGGGATATTGCAAGGGGTCAGGGCTGGTGGAAGCTTGCAGTGGATTTATCGGATCCCACCTCCCTCAGTGGCCCATTCTGGGGAGGGGTCCAGCTGCATTTATGCCACAGAGGACACTGAACATCCTGCAACTGTTAGAGAGGACTGCAACCTAACACCCTCTGCAAGCTGCCTCTTGATCATGCTGTCCAGGTGCAGAAAATCCCTTTTCCTGCACACCCCCTGTTCACACACACACATCTGTAAATTGTTCTTCACAATCTGCACTGCCATGAGTAAACTTAACATGTTCACAGAATATTATAGTTTCTAAGCTTTTCATTCAGGTCTAACCAAAACCCTGTAGTACGGGCAGGTTGACAAATAGTTGTTAATTTCATTTTATGGACCAAGTGCTTGGGCCTTAGATAGGCTCTTGCTCTTAGGTGGCAGAGTTGGGACCAGAACTCAGGTCTCCTGACTCTGAGGCTCCGCCATACTTGAAACTCTAAGTCAGCCAAACCTGAACTTCTGTTTTGGTATGTGACTCTCATTTTTTTTCTTGGTCTTTGAGAGGATCCACAAGAGGGCAATCCCCACATGCTTTGTCTCCAGGGTTTAGTCCATATTCCCTGAATAATAGAAATATCTGGCACTTATTAGACACTATTTGTAGGTATTGTTCTAAGTGCTTTGTGTATGTGTATGGTTATGTATACACATGTTCATATGTATACGTGATTCTTGTATAAGTGTATAGAAATAGACATGTATACTTTATTTTTTATGTTTTTTATTTTTTACATATACATGTGTTTATTAGGTTTCCACTTTTTGCTTTCACGGAATTAAAAAGGCTTAAAATTTTAATAACAATAACAATGTTTAAGATAAGGACTAGAAACAAAAACCTCATAAGCAATGAACGAAGATAAATACATTCAGAAAAGAAATCAGATGATTGCTGAATCGAAATATTAAGCAATAATAATAATGCAAAGAAAGTAACATTCACATTGTCAGATCAAAGTATGTCTATTCAGTTAACTTCTTTTTTTTCATATGTATACGTGATACTTGTATAAGTGTATATAAATAGACATGTATACTTTATACATGTCTATATAACTCACCTGGCAGCTATATGAGGCAGGAACTCTTATTATCCCCACTTCACAGATGGGGAAATTGTGGACAGGCATATCAACCAACATACCCACAGCCCTGCAGCTGGAAAAAGGTAGACCAGTTAGCCTGGCCCTGACAGCGTCTCCCCTTGATCCAATTTTAGTCAGGCCCCTCTGAATCCTTTTACCAACCAGGACTTGACCATTGCACTTTTCTTTTTACCTTTGCATTGCCTAGTTTTAGCAAGAATCCTGCTAAGCTGGTTTACCCAGAATCTTCCACCCTCAACATCTAATCAATTTCCTCTTCCTCCACCACCCCTGGCTGATGTCTGGTCATCCTGTCCTGCCTTCAACAAAGATCTTGTAGGTCGCTCTAGCCAGAATCCCCCCTTACCCTCCTGATGTTTCACTTAGTCATTTCCCATCCACCAATTTGCTCTCACCCCATCCCCTTCTCCTTGGCTAAAAATTTCCACTTTTCTGAGTTGTTTTTGGTGAGTGGGACTGAATCTCTCTCCCCTACTGCCAAGCGCCATGGTAGTAGTCCCTAATTGCAATCATCTTGAACAAAGTCTGCCTTACCATTTTAATAAGTGCCGTGAATAATTTTTTCTTTGCCAGCGCCAAGGTCTGTTCTCTTAACCACTACACCACACCATCTCTCCTTGGGAAAGAAGACGGGAGACTTAGGTTAAAGTCTTCGTTCCTCATTTACTTGTGATGGGACTTGGATGAGTAGTGCCTCTGGGACTCAGTTTCCTTTATTGCCAAAGAACAGTAAGTCCACATTTATGTGGTGCTTTGAGGTTTACAACGTGTTTTGTCAGGCATTATCTTATTTAGTCCTCATGACTCTCAGTGAAGAAGATGACAATCTCGATTTTACACATGAGTAAACTCAGGGTTTCAGGGTGGGGCCAAGGTCGTCTAGCTAAAATATGCTGGAGTAAGATGTGGAAATGAGGAGTTTGTGGTTTCCTTGCTTTAGAATATGCAGGTCTTGGACTAAATGCTCTGCCAGCTCTGATCCTCCCTGTGCTGGGAAATGAAGAATCTGGGGGTACTAGTGAACTTTAGTTTGGGGCTGTCCCATACTGGTGATACAGATGGCAGTACCTCTGTATTTGTCAGTATCATCAGCTGGGCAAATGATACTGTCCTCTGCAATCACTCTTCTCTAGCAAGGTGCAGTGGGGGCCTCCCGCAGGCCATCTCCTCCATGAAGGAGGAGCTGTGAAACCTCCTTTTGACTGTTTCTTCCCCAGCCTGAGCTCCCTATCTCCCTGGCCCTTTCAACCCAGGGGGATGGCAGAAGCATCTCTGAGCTGAGGCTTTGCCCCCAGAGAAGCAAAGGAAGAAAGGACAAAAATATAAAATGAAGATTATGCAAAAGAATTACCTTGTGTGTTTCTCCCACCTCCCTCATCTCCTCGTGTAAATTACCCTATTATTCTGCTCCCTTAGGACTCCCGATCGTCCTTATTTCTTCTTTTGAGCTAAAGTCATTCATGCAGTAAATTAGTTCTTTGCTTCAAAATAGCTCTGATTGTAGCAGTTGCTGCCACCACCAGCAGCAACACTACGTCCCCCGGACAGTTTCCAAAAAAAAAAAAGAGAGAAAAGAAAGAAAGGGATAAAAAAAAGCAAACCTTCCACAACTTTCCCTTCCTCCCACTCTATCTGCATGCTCAGAAAGACATGGGTTGCCCATTTCCTGGGAAATGATCTCTTCGAAAGGCAACAAGCGTATGCTGAAAGGAAGTACAGATGGAGTCCTAACCTAGAAACAACTCAGGATGTTGGGACGGGGAGAATTAGAGTCACTGAGGCTGTACAAACTTCCACCCTCATCTCTCCTCTCAAAAACTAAGCCTTGATTCACCTTGGGTTACCAGGAAGCAGGATAACAAAGCAGTTAAGAACCCAGGCCTTGTCGTTAGACTTGCCTGGGCTAAGTCTTGAGTTCTGCCACTTTTTAGCTGTGTGGTCTTGGGTGAGTGTGTCTTGACTGTGAATTTGAAAGTTTCCTTGTTTCTGACACACACCTTACTCCAGACTCACATATCCGGCTGCCAACTCAGCTTCTCTTAGACATCATAACATCTCCTCTTAGACTTCTTAAATCAAACTTAATATGCCCCCAAAGAAACCCTTGAATGCTCCTCCTCCTAAACATGCTCCCCCCACAGTCTGTCCCACCTCTGCCATTGTCCACTCTGCCCATTCTTAGCTCAGACTCAAATTCTTGATGTCATCCTTGATTCCACCCTTCTCACACACACTAGTTCCGTTGTCAGCAAATCCTGTTGCCTTTATTTGCAAAACATGTTCGGAATCTGCCTACTTCTTACTACCTCCACTGCTACTTTCCGAGTACAAACATCATCTCTCACCTGATAATTTCATCAGCCTTCTAGCTGCTTTGCACACGTCTCTCCTTGTCTCCAAAGAGGTTCTTTTAAAAATGTCAGTTCACATCTTGCCTTTTCAAAACCTTCCAATGGCTTTTAATGTTGCTGAGAGTAAAAGCCGAGGACCTACACCCCTCCCCCAATGTGGCTATGGTTGCTATTCATTTTGCACGTACCATCTGCAAATAATTGTTTACCTTTCAAAATTTCTGGTCTTCTCTTAACATTGCAGAGTAACTTAGAGGGGAAAGAGGGGTTTACACTGGGATAGGAAAGAAGTGGCTAAGGGCAGGTGAGCTCACTTGGTAGTGAGATCCCTGCTAATGCCTTTATGTCTCTAGTGGTGACAGATGTGTACCCAAAGCCTTTTCTTAAGGGCCAATGTCACCTCTCAAGTTTCTCTTCTCCACTCCTAATGGTACCTCTCCTTTATCACCAATGTCTGTGGGTCACCAATTTTTTTCAGCTGGAACACTAATTGAAGGAGCTTTTTAAAAGTACAGGCTTGCTGGGTCCCCACCTACAGAGATTCTGATTTCTCAGGAATGTACCGGTGTTTTCAGCAAGTGGCTCAAGTGAGTCCAATGTTGGGAGACAACAGATTGCACTTTTGTTAGGAGTAAATAGCACATGTATGATGTCCTAATATCATAATGTACCTACAGTTTTATTATTTTTAAAGTGCCTTAAAAGGCTAAACTTTTGCTCATTTTCAGTAAGGAAAGTTTGGAAGAAAAACATACTATATGAATAAAAGCACAGTGGTTAGTACAGAGGACCAGTGTACACGTTGAGATTTGTTATTAAACATGTCCAGATGATGTCTTGGGTCAGGAATTTTGAGTGAGGTAAGAAGCCCATCTCGGAAACTGTGATTTTTGAGGGTGAACTTCCCCACAACCCCCATGGAGAGATATAAATACATCTATTATAGAAACGGGCTCAGAGTTAGTCACTCAAACTGATGTTTTCTTGACTTCTGAAGTTTCAGTTATGGACTGAAATATTGCTGAACTTCTCTAGAAGAGAATTACTATTGTTGTCTTTTCCTTTTGGTTTTTTGTTTTAATCCTCACCCAGGACATTATAATAGTCACTGCTTCTGACTATGTTTTATGTACTAATTTATTACCAATGTTAATATTGCCAATTTCTGTGCTAACCATTCTGCAATGCGTTTGAGATTTTCCTTCTGAAATGGTTTTCTTTTTTCCTGAAGTAGATGTTTGGGAAGTTCATTTGGTGCCGCTCTATTGATGGTGAATTGTCCCAGATTCTGATTGTCTCTCAGATTTGTTTCTGAAAGACATTTTTGCAGGGTATATGTTTCTAGACTGATGATTATTTTTCATGATATTTTGAAAACAGTTCACTGTCTTCTGCTTTCTGTTTTTGTTTAGGAGAAGTCTGCAGGCAGTCTAATTCCAGATCACTTGTACATGATCTGTCTTTTCTCTCTGGTTCGTATAAACCTCTTTAGATTTGATGTCCTGTAATTTTACAACAACAATGAATGTATGTGTCCTGTGCTATCACAAGCATGTACACAAATGTCGATTTCTAAGAAAAATCCTACACGGTATATATTGTGTTTCCTATTTACCTGGAGGCATTTATTTTATAGTTTATGGAAAACTTTCAGCCGTTTCTGTTCATATATTTCCTGTCTTTGATTCTCTCTGTTCTCTTCATCCGAGTCTGTCTCTTCAGTTCTTTCCTTTCTTCCATCTAGAACTCTTCTTTAATTCTCTTTATTTTCTCTGTCTAGGCCTGTGATTAAATGCATGCTAGATCTCTTTCAATTCGATCTTCCATATCTTTTAATCTCTTTTTTATTATTTTACAGTATCTTTTCTCTCTGACTAATCTCCTCACGTTGGTCTTTTAGTCTACTAAATTCTCTCATTAACTGTCTAATGTACTATACCCCCTTCACTTCCAGAAGTACTATTTTGTTCCTTTTACAAGTATTTTTGACAGTTTGTATAGTTTATTATTGCTTCCTCATTTTTCTGATTTCCAATTTTATACATGTTTTATTTTTTATATCTGATTATTCATCAAATATTTATTTAGTGCCTATTAGGTGTCAATTATTGTTATAGAAACTGTATCAGCAATCAGTAAAACATATAAAGATGCCTGCTGTCATGAAGCTTTCATTGTGGTGAATAACTCAACATCTGAAGTCTTGGAGAGCCCGAATTTGTTGTTAGTTTCTTCTGCTGGCTCTCACTAATAGTGGGTTTTTCCCTGTATGTTTGTAATCTTTCTGTGTTTATGTTTGGCTGCACATCCTCTGTGGGGATGTGAGGAAACTAAATTAGCGATGCTTGCCTCCAGAGAAGACTTATTTGCTTTTTTCAGAAACCAGGGCTATTCTGGAGGTAATCTAATCCTTTTGAGAACCCCGATGAAAGTAAGAGTCCTATTTCTATATCTTACCACTGCCCCAAGATTTCAGGGGCACTAATGGCACACAACTGTCACTATCTATAACCAAAACTTTTGCATTACCCCAAACAGAAACTCTGTAATCATTAAGCAAAAACTTCTTATTGCTGCCATCCCCCATGCCCAATAACCTCCAATCTGCTGTAGCTGTTTCACATTAAATAGAACCATATGATATTTGTTCTGGCATGTTTCACTTGGCATAGTGTTTTAAGGCTTATTCATGCTGTGGTATGTACCACAACTGTATTCTGTTTTATGGCTGAATAATATTCTATTGTATCTTTGTACCATATTTTGCTTATCTATTTATCTGTTAATAGATTTAGATCAGCGGTTCTCAACCTGTGGGTCCTGACCCACAGGAACTGTATTAAAGGGTGACAGCATTAGGAGGGTTGAGAACCACTGATTTAGATCATTTCCATTTTAGGGGTATTTTTGAAGTTGCTGGGTCATATAATAATTCTATGTTTAGCTTTTTTTTATTAAATCATAAACACATATATCATGTATACATTAATGCATTTATGGGGTACAATGTGATGATTTCATATAGAATTAGGAACACTTACATCACACTGGTTAATATATACCTCATGTCATTTACTTAAATATTGTGTTAAGACATTTACACTCTATACTAAT
>CAUYRH010036294.1:0-27120 GCA_963574655.1 Perodicticus potto | reverse complement strand
AAAGAAGAGACTCTGGGCCCTGTGACGCCACTTCGTCGTTTTCACGTATCCCTATGAGGTGAATATTGGTTTTCTTCAAGTTATCCAAGAGCTCTCTAAGAGAGTGATCTGTTTTTGCCTTCCATTTCTTTTGCTCTTTGGAGGTTTGAGATCATTTGAAAGCTTTGCCTTCCATGTCAGAAATCCTTTCTTCTGCTTGGTCCATTCTGTTACTGAGAGATTCTACTGAATTTCTCAGATCTTTAAGGGCTGCAACTTCTTGTCTCAACGTGTCAAAATCTTTGGTCATTTTGTCTTTAAATTAGTTGAATTCTTGAGACATCTTTTGGGTCATCTTTTGAATTACTGCTTGAAATTCTAATTCCATCTTTTCCTCCATTCCACTGATCTTATTTGCATCCATATTCCAAATTTGATTTCAGACATCTCAGCCATTTGCCTATGCAGGAGATCTTGTGCTGTGTCTGCCTTGTCGTTTCTTGGAACGGTTGATCTCCTCTGATTTTTCAAATTGCCAGAGGTTTTCCGTTGATTCTGCCCCATGGTTGTTTTTCATCATTGCGTCTGGCCCTTTAAGTGGTGGGCGTAGGGTCATGTGGTTGTCCGGGAAGTTTTTGGCTGGTGGTGGGCCTGCAGAGAGGGCTGGCGGTTGCCAGTGGGGTCCTTGGCAGAAGTCTGGCTTGCGGTGGCCCTGTGGGAGCCAGATGGAGGTCCACACAGTCTCTGTGAGTGACCCTGGCCAGGGGCCTGGTGGTCAGGGATGGAGTCCCTGGCAGAATGCAGACCTACAGAAGCCCCCAAGTGTGGGATGCAGGGCCAGGCCATTGCTGGGGGAGTTCCTGGCTGGGGGCAGGCCTTCAGAGGCCTGGCAGTTGCCGGTGGAGTCCCTGGCAGAAGACTGGCCTGCAGAGGCCCCATGGGGGCCAGGTGGAGGCCCGTGTGGTCCCGGGGCCTGTTGCTGGCCAGGGGCGGACCTGCGGGGGCCCTGCGGTTTTCAGGCAGAGGACTGCACAATATCCAGGGGGGTTCCTGGGTGGGGAAAGACCTGCATAGGCCTGGCAGTTTCTGGCAGAGTCTGTAGCAGATGGAGGGCCTGCAGAAGCCCAACAAGCATGAGGGCAAGGCCAGGTGGTTGCTGTGGGAGTTCCTGGCCGGGGGCAGACCTGCGAAGGTCTGGCGGTCACTGTCAGAGTTTCTAGCAGATGGCAGGCCTGCGGAAGCCCAGCAAGCACAGGGTACAGGGCCAGGCGCTCACCTGCGGCTTCCCTGGCCAGAGGGAGGGAGGCTCGCCTTGGACCCCCAGAGTATTTTACCAGTGGGGCCCTTGTTCTGGCAGGCAGGGGTGGTGGCACTGCTCAGGGACCTCCTCCCTCAGTCTCAGTGGGGCTTAGGCTTCTGGTTTGTCAGGTAAGGGGGAAAGGGTGTACAGTAAGTTCAAAATGGTGGGGAAAACTTTAGTTCAGTTTTTCTGCCTAGCAATAGAGTTTTCAGAGTCATACCAGGGTGCTAAGGGGAAGCACACCCCACTTCCCACAGCACTCTTCTGTGGAGTGAGACAAGAGGTTCATAGTTCACCACTTGTCTGTAGAAAACCTTCAGGAGCAAAAGAGGAGAAAAAAATGAAAGGAAACAGATAAACAAGAAACTCTGAGCTTTTTTTGGGAAGGGGACAGACACTTTTCCTTTCAGATGAATTTTGTACCTGAAGCTTGCTTTCTTGGGGTCGCAGCCTGTCTCAGCAGAGGTGACCCGCAGAAATCACTTCTCTCTCTCGGCTGGGCTCCCAGTATTCAGCTTAATTGTGCAGTTTCTGTAGGTTATCTTCCCATTTGGACAGGAGCCTTTTTTGGAAACTGCTTCCAGTCAGCCATCTTGCTCCGCCCGATCAGTCTCTGAGCTCTTGACAAATATTTCAAGTGTACATGTCAGGGAAAAATAAATCTTTTTAAGGGGATATCGAACTTAATATGTTCTTTTTTTTTTTTTTAGAGACAGTTTCATTTTGTCGCCCTCGGTAGAGTTCCGTGGCATCACAGCTCACAGCAACCTCCAACTCCTGGGCTTAGGCGTTCCCTTGCCTCAGCCTCCCAAGTAGCTGGGACTACAGGCACCCACCACAACGCCTGGCTGTTTTTTTGTTGCAGTTTGGCCAAGGCCAGGTTTGAACCCACCACCCTTGGTATATGGGGCTGGCACCCTATCCACTGAGCCACAGGCGCTGTCCAATATGTTCTTATAAATAGGTTATCAGGGGCAGTTCATGCAAAAGAAGAAACTAGCAAGTTAAAATAAAGTCAGTCCCTAAAATTGCATTTCCTGTAGAAATGCAGTTTGCATGTAGTGTGACTAATGCTCTGCCAAGCCCCTCTTCTCTAACAAGGAGGCAGGCTGAAGTTCTTGGTTGAAGCAGAGGAGGGAGGATAGTGTGAAATGATTGCATGGTGATCATTTGAGATTTTCTCAATTTTGTATACAATTAATTGTATAAGTAAAGTTTTGCTTTCTTTCATGCCTTTCCTGACAGTACAGAGTAAAAAATCTGTTTTTTTTCATTTGTTCTGTTTTTTAAGAGATTAGGGCTTGCTATATTACTTAGGCAAGTCTTAAACTCCTGGCCTCAAATGATCTCCCCTCCTCCTTCAGTGTCTCAAATTACTGAGATTACTAAATCCTGTTTTTTAACCTCAAATGCATATGGTTGCATTGCATTTTATGTGAATGAATTTTATGGACTCTACCTATGATGGAATTTTACTATTTTTTACTTATGCGTTGAATGAAACTGGTCCACAGAAGTCCTCTTCTACTTAACTACTCTTTAACATCAGCTATAGAGAAATAAAAGTAGTAGGTAAATTCAGTGAATAATCTTATAATTTTATTTTTGTTTTTAGGGAATGTGTAACTAGTGCTCTCTGTATCCCACTAGCAAGCCAAAAGAGGTAAGGATAAATAAGTTATCTGTTTTCTTTGCTTTGATTTATGATCTGTTAAGATCACAAATTTTGTTTTTAATAGGAGTTCTACTGGACGTCCTGACTGGACCTGCATTGTGGTGGGTTTTACTTCGGGTTATGTACGCTTCTACACTGAGGTGAGTTGTGTTTTCAGCAGTTAAAAAACACTGATGAACTGTATCCCTATTAAACTAGGTTGTGACTTTATTCTCTGCTCTTTGGAAATGTGTAGTTGATGCTTTATGAGTGTAGAGGCTGGGAGAGGCAGCGAAAAGTTCTTGTAGAAGATACAGAGAAGAGAAACTGTAATCTGAAAAGAGAGTATCTGGTACTTATAAAGAACTGTTGGGAAAGTGGTACTCTCTGCCTGGCCATACCTGCTCAGGTATATTGGTAAGAAAACAAGCAGGGCCCTTCTCTGTGCTTCCTCCTAGAATGGTGTGCTCTTGCTTGCACAGCTTTTGAATGAGGACTCAGTGCTTCAGCTTAAATGCAGGACCTATGAAATCCCTCGACATCCTGGCGTGACTGAGCAGGTAGTGTAAACAATTATGTTCAAATAGTAACAGTGGCATTACTTTGAAGGAGTCAGTCTCTTCTTTCTTACTGGGTGGAAACTTTAAGATAACCTTTGTGGCTCAGTTAGCTGTGCTGTCATAGTCTAGGAATACGATCTGTTTGTAGCTGACTAGAGAATAGCAGTCTTGATTTTACTTATTTAATTACGTAACGTATGACTTCTTCCATAACAAAATAAAATACTTTAGTTAGAAGCCAAAAAAGGTTTTTCATTTGTAAAAATTTAATAGTGACTTAAGGCAAAAACATGATATCATATAATTTTATGTCTTTGAATTTAGACATCAAGATTACCTATGGTAAAAGAAAAAGTTTTAGCCTTACTGTTAATAGTACTACTCCTTTATACTTAACTCTTTTTCAGAAAAGGGATTGTTAAATTTTTGTTTATAGTGGGAAATATTTTATATTCATTGAAGATTTTCACTGAGAAAAATAATACTATTTAGGATCTAAGGCTATCACTTCTTCTTAGGTGTCTTGTAAGATCTTGATTGCCTCATAGTCAAAAAATAATTTGAAACTTTAAACTAGTATGGTTTTATTTGTTTTGCAATGTATATAGTCTTCCTACACTACACTATACTATATTTTCTTTCATGTGCTACTTCTCCTTTAAAAAATGTCAAATAAACATATATATATAGTATATGTACAGTGTACATTATAAACTTAGATTGCATGAGAAGTGGAGTAGAGGTGTAGAAATTTAATCTAGTAAGAGAGACTAAGACTAAAATCTGTTATTGCATATGAATGAATCAGTAAATAAAGCAATACCTAATTAATTGCAAATTTATTTGGACAAAATAAATTCTGTACAAATTTAAAGAAGGGGATCTCTCTAATAAGAGACATTTCATTAAAGAGGTGACATTTGCATTAATTCTTGAATAATGGCTATAGAATTTAATTAGGTAATAGGAAACGGGGAAAGTATTTAAGGTAATTAAGAGAAAAATGAGAGATGATTCAAATGTAGTATTATGCATACAGCAAGAAGAAGCTATGTTAGAAAATAATGAGAAGCCATTGGATAGGCAGAGTAGCCAAGCTGTATAAATTAAAACCAAGTAAAGATTATAGTTAATTCAGAAGATGAGAAAAGCTCCTAAAGATTTATAGAGAGGAAACAGTAGAATCAAAGTGATATCAAAGAACTCTTTTTTCAGGATGAACTGGAATCAGGGAGGCTAGATATCTGTTTTTTTAAGTTATTTGTAATAGGTGTTGAGTGTTGGGACGAGGAATAGAATGCCAACAGGAAGATAGAAAGTATCAGTACAAAAATTATTTTGAAGGAGCAGTTGATAAAACTTGGTTATTGTGCAGAGATGTAGAATATTAACAAAAAGAAATGAACTTAAGATATTTATCTTGTGGAGTTCCATTAACAAAGTTGGAAGAGGGGACTGTTTTGGCAGTAAATAAAGATTATTAAGTTTAAGGCAATGGCAGGAAATATAATGAAGATGCCAGTATCAGGTAATGATAGAAAATTACTCTGTAGGCACAGAGACTAGACTGAAGATAATGGTTGAAACCATAGATAATGAATTCTTCCAGGTAAAAGGCAAATAAAACTGCAGGCTGAAGACTTGTATTAGTAACTGATAATATTTATCATAAGGAGATAGGAGAAAATGGAAATATTGACAGAGACAAAGAAGGGCCAGTTGGAAATTTAAGAAGATAATCTGTGAATTCAAGATATCTTTCAAGAGTTGTTTTCTATTTTTCTACAAATTCACTGGATGATAAAGGTTCAAATACTTTACACTTGGTTATGTTTATAATCCCTTTTTTTAAAAACTAGTGGGAAAAGGCCAGGAGCAGGGGCTCACGCTTATAATTCCAGCACTCTGGGAGGCCGAGGCAGGTAGATTGCCTGAGCTAACAGGTTCGAGACCAGCCTGAGCCAGAGAGAGACCTTGTCTCTAAAATACAGGCGTTGTGGTGGGCGCCTATAGTCCCAGCTACTCAGGAGGCTGAGGCAAAAGAATCGCTTGAGCCCAAGAGTTTGAGGTTGTTGTGACCTGTGACACCCTGGCACTCTCCTGAGGGCTACAAAGTGAGACTCTGACTCAAAAAAAAAAAAAATGAACTAGCAGAAAACTATAACATTTAAATACTTGTGATTTGCTATACAAGCCAATAAAATCATCTTTTAGCTGAAAAATAACTCTTATTGATCACAGAGAAGGAAGTATTTGTTGTTATGTATTTGTTGTATATGTTGTATATGTATGTTATATAAGTATCTCTGCATCTGACACATCAGTGTATACCCATAAAATATCTTCTGTATATTCTTTTTAATGTGCTAGAGATCACACACACAAACAGATTTTCTCTAATTCAATTCTGGGAGCAGTGAGTATACTGGGATGACAGAGGGTCCAAAGAGAGCGGAAAGTCTTTTTCTTCTTTGACTTCTGTAAAAAGATTTCTGTCATCTAACATAATTTCTATAGGTTTTGGGCCATTGCTGTTGGTGTTAGCATGTTCTTGGTTTTGGAGATTATTGACTTGCTGGCAAGTAGGTCCTTTCTGTCTTCCAGTTCTTCCAAGTCAGTGAGGAGGTTCTCTCCCATACTCAGTGAGTCGTGCATACTTAGTGTTATGAATCTGTCACATGAACATATATGCCAGCCTCCTTGCCCCTCATGGCCCCAAAAAGTCTTTTAAAAATAGAAATAGGTTGGCTTGGTGCCTGTGGCTCAAGAGGCTAAGGCGCCAGCCACATGCACCTGAGCTGGTGGGTTCAAATCCAGCCCAGGCCGGTCAAACAACAATGACGGCTGCAACAAAGAATAGCCAGGCGTTGTGGCGGGCACCTGTAGTCCCAGCTACTTAGCAGGTGGAGGCAGGAGAATAGCTTGAGCCCAGGAGTTGGAGGTTGCTGTGAGCTGTTATGCCATGGCACTCTACCCAGGGTGACAGCTTGAGACTCTGTCTCAAAAAAAAAAAAAAAAAGTAGAAACAGGCCTGACAATCCAGTAGAAAAAGGAGTGAGATAGATCTCCAAAGAAGAAACAGTATTGATTAGAAAGCATGAGAACATTTTGAACTTTAATAGTAATTTATAAACTAAGATAGTATTGAGATAACTTCATCCTTCATCTTTCAAATTGGTGAAGATGAAAATTAACAAAACTGGGTCGGCGCCCATAGCACGGTGGTTAAGACACCAGCCACATGCACCAAGGGTGGTCAGTTTGAACTGTGCCTGGGACAGCTAAGCAACTACAACAAAAAAATAGCCGGCCATTGTGGCTGGTGCCTGTAGTCCAAGCTACTTGGGAGGCTGAGGCAAGAGAATCACTTAAGCCCAAGAGTTGGAGGTTGCTGTGAGCTGTGACGCCACGGCACTCTACCCAGGATAACATAGTGAGACTCTATGTCAAAAAACAAAAAAAAAAAAGAAAGAAAGAAAATTAACAAAACTGTTGGCAACAAAATGGAAAAAGAGACACTTTCATATGAGATTGGACAATTAAGTTTGTAAACTTGTCCTAGAAAAAGTGCTACTCATGTCATTGCTGAATATCACTATAGTCACCTTTGAAGCACTTCCCTTGGGAAGCCATGCACTGATGCTAGCACCTAGTCCACCCATCGAAGCAATTTTGGAACTCTTTGTTTTGCAAGGTCTGACTGTTAAGTTTGGTAATTCATCCTAGAAAAAGTGCTTTGAAGGATGGAGTAGGTGCTAGTATAGCTTCCCAAGGGGAGCACTTCAAAGGTGACAGTAGTGCTATTCAGCAGTGAGGTATATAGCACTTCTTCTAGGATGAGTTCGTGAATTTAACTGTCTAACCTCAAATATTGGTAGAAATATAAACTGATGGGTACTTTCTGAGGCAGTTCTGTATGAAAATGAAAACTGTGAATACTCTATAACCCAAGAGACTCACTTGAAGCAATTTACATTAAAGTAATATCCCACAGAAAAATGTTTGTTGCAGTGATGTTTATATTATTATCAATAGTAATGATAATATACATGGGTCATTATGAAAGTTTTGAGATACACAAAAATCAAGAAGCATAAAATCTGTGTGAAGCCCTCCCAGCAACACTGATAAGCCAAGCAAGCTGAAACTTGCACACGTTAATTGGAAAGTTGTAGTTGACTGTGTTTCTCGGAAGTTAAATAAGGGCCCATGACTCAAAACTTTCCTAGTGACCCACTAGGTTAATTTATAAATACTTACTTACTTCCTATTATGTGCCCAGTTCAGTTATAATCTCTGAGGATTCAGTAGTGTACCCAAACACAAGGTTTCTGCTTTCATGGAGCTTATGGTTTGGAGATGGTAGAGGGAAACCAACAGTAAACAATTAAAGATATCAAGGTGATTCCAGTCTCTGATAGGTGCTATGAAGGAAGTCATCATGTTAATGAGATAATTTGGCGAGCAAACAGGGATTTTTTTGAGATAGAGACTCATAAGCAGCCTTTCTGAGTAACCAATATTTGAGCTGAGACTTGAAAGATCAAAAGAGTTAGGCAGATGAAGATCTGGGAGGAGGTGGTCCAGGCACATGCAAAGGACAGAAGTGATGATGACCTTTCTGTTCAAGGAGCAACAGCAGCAAGATGTAAGGATGACATTAGAGATAGGTGCCAGAACTTGCATCCATGGTTTAAAACTTCAGATTTTAATCTAAATACAAAAGGAAGCCCTCGGAGAGTTTTAATCAAGAGAGTGGTTTGATCTGCTGTGTCTCACAAAGATCACACTGGCTATATATGGAGCATGAATTGTAAAGAGCAAGTATGGAAACAGGAGGCTGGACTTCATGACTCAGACCTATAATACTAGCATTTTGGGAAGCCAAGCCAGGAGGATTACTTGAAAATACGAGTTCAGGAGCAGCCTGGACAAAAAAAAATTTTAAATTAGCCAGGTGTGGTGGCATATGTGTATAGTCCCAGCTCTTGGGAAGCTGAGCCAGGAGGATCACTCGAGCCCAAGAGTCTGAGGTGGCAGTCAGCTTGATAACGCTGCTTTGCTCTAGCCTGGGAGACAAAGTAAAACCTTGTCTCAAGAGAAAAAAAGAAAAAGAATGGAAGTAAGAGGCCAAATTGAATGTGCATCAGTAAGACTTTAAGTAAATTTGAGTACATATAATGAAATACTGTACAGCCATGAGCAAAAGTGATGTTTACTTACTGAAGTAGAAAAATATCATTGACATTATTAAGTTATAAAAACATGTCATGGAATATTACATATGTTATTTCATGCAATTGAATATGAATATATTTGAAGGGTGCGTTGAGACATGTCTGAGATTTCAGGTGAGTTTTTTCTCTTTTTATACATTATTGGTATCTAAATGACTGTGTAATTTTTGTAATATTTTAATTTTTTTTTTACTTTCACCATCTATCTGAGACTGTTTTTTACCATATACTAAAGGTTATATTTGAGAAGATTTTAAGTCTTTGGACAAAAGCCATTCTGAAATTAATTTTTTATTTATTTTTACTGTTCCTCTGCCTTGGTACTGCTTTATGTGTTCAGTGGTTGACAGGTTAGTCACATTATTTCAGTTTTGTTTTTTTGAAACGAGATTTTGCTCTGTCACCTGTGGCAGAGTGCAATGATATAATCATAGCTCACTGTAACCTGGGCTCTTGGGCTCAAACAGCCCTCCCACTTCAGCTTCATGAGTAGCTAGGATTACGGGGTGCATAATACGAGGCCTAATTTTTTTTTTTTCTTAGTTTTTGTAGAGACAGGATCTTGCTATGTTGGGCAGGCTGACCTCAAACTCCTGGCCTCAGCAATCCACCCACCTTGGCCTCCCTAAGTATTAAGAATACAATGTGAGCCCCTGCATCTGGCAGGATTTTTAATCTTACTGAATTATTCGTGAAATTTAGGTATAACCAAAAAAAATAGATATGCCAAAGAAGCATGTAAGAAATCTTATTTCTTTTCTTTCTTATTTCCTAAATAGAATGAAGAGTTGAGCATCTTATATCCAGCTGCCATTGTGACTATTGATGGATTTAGCCTTTTTCAATCTCTTCGTGCTTGTCGAAATCAGGTAGCAAAAGGTAATGTTTTGGCAAGAAATATTTAATTTCTGATGGTGTTTATTTTATTTATTGTGACTTACTTATAGAATTAAATATATCTTCTAAATAAAAAAGCCTTCTTGAACTAGATTTAAGGGGAAAACCCTGCTCTTGCAGACATGGACATGCATGTTGGGTTGATTACTTAGCAAAATAAAGACAAGGATTAAAATATCGACACCTTTCATGTGTTGCCAGTGGATAGCTTGGCCAGCACAGAAACAGCAGGCTTTCTTCACTAATTCAGTAGTGTCTTGGCTAGTTAGGAATGGTTGCACCTGTATCAACAATTGACATTGGGATGAGGCATTTAGTTGCATCTAGCTGAGGTACCAAATTTTCACTGAATCAGAAACTCTACGGTCTTTATACTGAAGGAAATCTTGTGAATCCACATTGCTTCCACTCTTGCTGAGGACAAGATACCACTATGTGTGGGGGGAATTTTGCTGACAGTAAGCAGGACCCAGCAGGAAGTCAACATCACCTTCTTTTTACTAACTTGGAACAATTCTGAATGGAGAAAAGCTAGAGGCCTAAACTTAATGTATATATAGGTGACTACATTATTTCCAGACTTAGTGATGAAAATTGTCCAAATAATCATGAATTCTGTTACTACATATAGTTTATATTCTAATACTATTGTATCTGAGGAAGAGGAGCCATTGATTGTAAGATACAGTATTATTTTATGTGCTGCTAAGAAGAAAAAAATGTTGCCAGTGAAAGATACACCAGCAGTTTTAAGACCCCAATTTTAGATGTTAAAATTTGAAGAACAGTCTTAAAATTAGTGAAAATAAAAGTGATAGTGCTGGCTCGGCGCCTGTGGCTCAACGGGCTAAGGCACCAGCCACGTACACCTGAGCTGGCAGGTTCGAATCCAGCCCGGGCCAGCCAAACAACAATGATGGCTGCAACCAAAAAATGGCCAGGCATTGTAGCGGGCGCCTGTAGTTCCAGCTACTTGGGAGGCGGAGGCAGGAGACTCGCTTGAGCCCAGGAATTGGAGGTTGCTGTGAGCTGTGATGCCACAGCACTCTATCCAGGGTGACAGCTTGAGGCTCTGTCTCAAAAAAAAAAAAAAAAAAGTGGTAGTGCTGACTTGCCCTTTTCTTCTGAGATTGGGTATAGGAGCTTAGTGGTCCTAAAATGAAGTTTAATTCCTAAATGGTTGAGACAGCTTCCTGAAAACATAAGCTAATTAAGAGATGTTTGTTGCTTCATAAAAATTATTTCTAAATCTAGAGTGAACTGTAAGATGCAAAATAAGTAATTTCTTTCAAGGTAAAATTCAGCATTTATATTGCAATAAAAATTTTTTGTCTTTTTTAGCAGATTGATGTGATTGGTAAACCTCTGAAGTCTTGGTTATGTGGTTCTTTAAAGGAACCTGCATTTATATTAGGTCAGAGTTTATTTGGATTTTTATACCTATTTTCATAATCTTTTAAATTATTTTAATTTACATCATAAAGTTCATTATTGTGAGAACATTTAAAGTACCATAAATGTAGATGTCCAGAGAGACCAACAATTTTCTGTAGATAAGAAATCTCTTGGCTCGGCACCTGTAGCACGGTGTTTACAAGCGCCAACCACATGCACCGAGGGTGGCAGGTTTGAACCTGGCTGGACCAGCTAAACAACAATGAGAACTGCAAAAAAAATTGCTGGGCATTGTGGCGGGTGCCTGTAGTCCCAGCTGCTTGGGAGGCTGAGGCAAGAGAATTGCTTAAGCCTAAGAGTTTGAGGCTGCTGTGAGCTGTGATGCCATAGCACTCTACCAAGGGTGACATAGTGAGACTGTGTCTCAAAAAAAAATAATAATTCTCTTAATTAAATTAAAAATAGATAATTAGGTTATAACTGGTATTATCAACCATTTAATTTTTCATCATTTTTGAATTCCTGTTTATTCGTTGTGTGTAAGACTATAAATGCATTTTGTCTCCTAGGAAGTAAGGATTAAGCCACTTAGTGCCCTCTGATTTTAAATTACTCTAAAAACAATTCTGGTTACCTAGCCACTAATTGTTGTGACAATTATTTTAGCACATAGGGAAATTCTTTCTTCTTAGCCTTATTATCAAATCTTTAGTGTTTAGAGTAGCGGTTCTCAAACCTGTGGGGCGCAACCCACAGGAACTGTATTAAAGGGCCGTGGCAACAGGAAGGTTGAGAACCACTGGTTTAGAGGATTATATTTTTTCTTCATTAAAATACTTTCCAGAATAAACAGCCAGAATTTTGCAATACTGATATGTACCACAAGAATTTACTGATAAATGAACCTACATAAGAGGTGTAACTTTCATTATGCCTTAAATAGCAGGACTGAGGCTAGAGATGGACATTTCATTAATTTTTCTGGCAGTGCCACTGTAGTCAACATACCTTTCTATAAAATATGGCCTCTTTTACCTAGATTAGAGCCCTTGCTGTACATGTGCTCTGCCAGGTACACATGTTGGGCTTTTAGTTTGTCACTGAGTAAAGGGCTGGTTGCAGTTCCCAGGATTTTACTTACTTTCTTAAGGGGAAGAAATTGCTTATTTTGTATCAACTGCAGTTTGAAAACACCTTGATTTTTATAGTATCTTAGGAATTTTAATAGTCTTCTTTAATTACTTGAGTGTTCCAAAATCTCTCATATTAGTTCAATATAGTCTTTTAAATGTTTACATATTCAGTGGCATCCATAACTCAGTGAATAGGTGTTGGCCACATAACACTGAGGCTGGTGGGTTTGGACCTGGCCCAGGCCAGCTGAAACAACAATGACAACTACAACAAAAAAATAGCCAGACATTGTGGTGGGCGCCTGTAGTCCCAGCTATTTGGGAGGCTGAGGCAAGAGCCTCGCTTAAGTGCGAGAGTTTGAGGTTGCTGTGAGCTGTGGCACCACGGCACACTACCCAGGGCAACAGCTTAAAACTCTATCTGAATAAATAAATAAATAAATAAATAAAAATGTTTACATTTTGTGGCTCGAAGGAGTAGGGCGCTGGCTCCATATGCTAGAGGTGGTGGGTTCAAACTCAGCCCCAGATAAAAACCGCAAAAAAGAAAGAAAAGTTTACATTTTATGTGCGTTGTCTTGACCTGAATAAATCCCACTTCATGCCTTATTTTCATTACTTTGCCTCATTATTATTAGCTGAAATTTTAAAATAATAAATTGTTACATTTTTAATGACTTTTGTAAGACTTGGATTGTTGAATTTTTTATCTTTGACAGCTGCAGCATCGGGCAATGAGAATATACAACCACCACCATTAGCTTATAAGAAATGGGGTCTACAAGATATTGACACTATTATTGATCATGCCAGTGTTGGTAAGTATTAATAGTTCAAATTATCTTGGTATTTACTTTTTATACTTGTTGATTACAGTGTCTTGTTTATTAAATATGGATATTTATTCTTATATAAAAAGATGTATTATCTTTAGTGAGATTTTTTTTTTTTTTTGAGATAGAGTCTTATTTTGTCACCGTCGGTAGAGTGCTATGGCATCACAGCTCACAGCAACCTCAAACTCTTGGGCTTAAGTGATTCTCTTGCCTTAGCCTCCCAAGCAGCTGGAACTATAGGCGTCTGCCATAACGCCTGGCTATTTTTTGACTGCAGTTGTCATTGTTGTTTGGCAGGCCCAGGCCAAGTTCAAACCCACCAGCTCTGGTATATGTGGCTGGTGCCCTAGCTGCTGAGCTATAGGCACTGAACCTTTAGGGAGACATTTGGAAGTTAGTTCAGACTCATGGCTTACGGCTTTAAAAAAATGGTAGCAGGTTTTTTTTTTTTTTTAGAGACAGCATCTTATTTTGTTGTCCTTGGCAGAGTGCTGTGGCATCACAGCTCACAGCAACATCCAGCTCTTGGCCTTAGGTGATTCTCTTGCCTCAGCTTCCCAAGTAGCTAGGACTGCAGGTGCCCGCCACAATGCCCGGCTATTTCTTTTTGTTGTTGCAGTTTGGCCAGGGCCAGGTTCTAACCTGCCACCCTCGGTATATGGGGCCAGCACCCTACTCACTGAGCCACAAGTGCCACCTGGTAGCAGTTAATTATTTATTTATTTATTTATTTTTGCAGTTTTGGGCTGGAGTCAGATTTGAATCTGCCACCTCCAGTATATGGGGCTGGCGCCCTACTCCTTGAGCCACAGGCGCCACCCCTGGTAGCAGTTGTAATAATGATTTTATTATGCCTTCAGCATAAATGTTGTACATTTTTAAGTCACTATTTGGCTTAATTCTTCTGCAGACAGGTTTGGTCCATATAATGACCATGTAAATCAGTCTTTTAAAAAAGTAACCTTTAGGCCAGGTGTGGTGGCTCATACCTGTAATTGTAATATTCTGGGAAGCTAAAGTGGGAATTCTCAGGAGTTTAAGACCAGCTGAGCAAGAGTGAGACCCTGTCTCTACCAAAATTAAAAAAAATGTAGCTGTTGTGTTGCACACCTATAGTCCTAGTTACTCTGGAGGCAAAGGTGGGAGGGTCCCTTGAGTCCAGGAGTTTGAGGTTATAGTGAGCTATGATGATGCCTCTGCACTCTATCCAGGCAACAGAGTGAGATTCTGTGTTTAAAAAAAAAAAAGTGGTGCCTGTAGCTCAAGCAGCTAAGGCACTAGCCACATACACCAGAGCTGGTGGGTTCGAATCTGGCCCAGGCCTGCCAAACAATGACAACTATAACCAAAAAATAGCCAGGTGTTGTGGCACGTGCCTGTAGTCCCAGCTACTTGGGAGGATGAGGCAAGAGAATCGCTTAAGCCCAGGAGTTTAAGGTTGCTGTGAGCTATGACACCATGGCACTCTACCCAGGGCTATAGCTTGAGGCTCTGTCTCAAAAAAAAAAAAGAAAGAAAAAACAAAGGGTAACTTTTAAACCAGCAGAATATAGATAAAAGCAGATTTTTTCTTACAACCAGTATTTGTACTGGTTACAGTGTTAGGCATGAAGAATACAGAGATGGAAAAAGTAGTGTGTCTTACTTTCCAAAAGTTGGAAGAAATATCTAAGAATAGCTTCAGGACTGCAATATAATGATTATTATAGCAGAAAAGTGGACCAACTGTATTGAGAACAGAAGCAAAATCCCTTTGGGGGCATCAGGGAAGAGGAGCTTGACTCTAATCTGAAATTGACAGGATGAGTAGGACTTGATTAAGAGAATAAGCACAGAGAAGGCATTCTTGCCAACAGGGATGCAGGCATGAGTGTGAAAGTGCATAGTATACAGAAGAAATAATAAGTGCCTGAGACAAGTAGCAAGAGTGAGGTGAAATATGTGGAAAGGAGTCAGATTTTGAAGGGCCTAGTATGTGCAGAAGAATAGCTAAATGTTGTTGTTTAGCAGGCCCGGGCTGGGTTAGAATCTGCCAGCCTTGGTATATGTGGCTGATGCCGTAACCTCTGTGCTATGGGTGCTGAGCCTATCCCAGGATTTCTTAGCAGCCAAGCTATTAAACCACTGCAAGACCTGAAGAAGAAAAAGAGAAAGAGATGACGGCGGGGATCAGTTTTAGAATTAGAGATAATGAGTAGAGTCAGTCCACTGAGGAGGAGAGTCATTGACTCCTTAAGTCTCCTTAATTTCCCATTTTCTGAACCGAGCTTGGAGTCAGGATGATTTATACATATGGCCCCTGGGACAGAGAGAGTAAGCAGGGAGAAAAGGAAGGAGTCTGAGTCAAGAGGGGCTAACAGAAGATATCTAAAACACAGATCATCTTTCTCTATTTATTATATGGCTCTTATGTGGAATACTCTGTAATAAAAACGTGGGCAAGCATTTCAATGTGTTTTTATTATTTTGCCATATTTATTTATTTTATATTTATTTTCTGACATAAAAATGCTGCAAAATTCTGAAGTGTTGAGTTCAGTTCAGGGTAGCTTCCCTGAATTGATAATTAAACTTTGTTTGTTTTGTTTGTTGTTGTTTTTGGGGTTTTTTTTGTAGAGACAGAGTCTCACTTTATCATCCTTGGTAGAGTGCTGTGGAGTCTCAGCTCACAGTAACCTCCAACTCCTGGGCTTAGGCGATTCTCTTGCCTCAGCCTGCCGAGTAGCTGGGACTACAGGCACCCGCCATAACACCCAGCTATTTTTCTGTTTTGCAGTTCTGCCAACGCCGGGTTTGAACCTGCCACCTTTGGTATATAGGGCCGGTGCCCTACTCGATGAGCCACAGGCACCGCCCCAATAATTAAACTTTGGAACATTAAAACTGGCTGCAGAAAATGATTGAGTAGAAAATATTACTCTATAATAATAATATTACTCTATATATTACTTATAAATGAGGATGCAATATCCTAAACAACATATTGACAAGTTGAATTACAAAATTAATATTTAAGTAATATACTTTAGTCAGGATTGAATCCAATTTATATGAAAATTAGACACTATTTTCTTTTCTTTCTTTTTTTTTTTTTTTTTGGTTTTCTTTCCCTCGCCCCTTCCCTCCTTCTCTGTCTACTCTCTCCTTCTCCCATGCCCCACTGTGTCATTCATTGTCATAGTATGACATAGTATTTTTATATATAAATTAAATCCAGCCATTTTAAGTATGCAGTTTGAAGAATTTTGGAAATTGTATACAATCTTGCAATCAGCATCACAACCAAGATAAGAAAAGTTCCCTCACCCTTAAAAATGTCCTCATGCCCTCTGTCCTTACCCCTTTCCCCATCTTTAACCCCTGATCTGTCATCACTATAGTTTTTGCCTTTCCTAAAATGTCATATAAATGGAACATATAGTACATCATCTTTAAAGTTTGATTTATTTGGTATGTGTTTGAAATTTACCCATATTGGGAGCCTGTTAGTATTGTGTGCGTTTTTTATTGCTTAATAGTATTCAATAGTATGGACATAGCACTGTCTGTTTACTTAGTTTACTTATTCAGTCAATAAACGTTTGGGTTCCAGTTTATGACTATTTGAATAATGGCACTATGAATATTTGTATGTATGTCTGTGTCTTGACATACATTTTCAGTTCTCTTGGGTAAATAGCTAGAAGTGGAATTTTTACTTCATATCTTAAAAAAAATATATATATATATACATATATATATATATATATAACATAAAAGACAGGGAATTCTCACTTTGTCACCCTCTGTAGAGTCCTGTGCTGTCATAACTCACTGCAACCTCAAACTCTTGGGCTCATGTGATCCTCTTGCCTCAGCCTCTCAAGTAGCTGGGACTACAGGTGCCCGTCACAACACACGGCTATATTTAGAGACAGAGTCTTGCTCTTGCTCAGGCTGATCTCAAATTCCTGAGCTCAAGCAATCCACTCACCTTGGCCTCCCTGTGTACTAGGATCACAGGCGTGAGCCATCACAACCGCCTTCTTAAATATATTTTTACTTCATAAAGTACTGCCATACTGCTTTATAAAGTGGTTATGCTATTGTCATTTCCACACATAATGTGTGTGAATTCTAATTGCTCTGTGTCATAAACTGAATGTATGTGTCTCCCAAAAATTCATGTTGAAGTATTTAGAAATGAGACCTTCATGAAACAATCATGGGAGATGTAAGGATTAGTGCCTATATGAGAAGAGACACTCAAGAGCTTACTTGCTTTTTCTACATGAGCAGAGGAAAGGCTACGCGAAGACAGTGAGGAAGTGGCCATCTACAAGCCAGAAGACTGCCTTCTAGGAACTGAGGGCCAGCCTCTGGAACTGTGAGACATACATTGTTCTTGTTTAAGCAGTCTAGTCTATGATATTTTGTTATGCCAAACAGAGCAAAGGTTATGAAACCTTTTCTTAAAGTTTCTATTTACAAATCTAATTGATTAAGAGTTGCTCATGTTTTCCATTTCTTCTTAACGGGTCAAATTTTATAAATTTGCCACAGAATATGTCCATTTCATTTAGTTTGGCAAATTTATTGAAATAAAATTATACATGACATTTCCTTGTTATCCTTTCAATGTCTAAAGGATATGAAGTGATGCCTTCCCTTTCATTTTTGATATTGACAGTTTGTGTCTCCTCTGTTGGAATTTTTCCCTCTTATAAGTTTATAGGATTTTATCAATATTATTCATTTTTTTAATAAAAACCAGCTTTTAATTTTTTTTCTAGTACTTTATATTCAATTTCTTTGGTTTCTCTCTTAACCGGTATTATTTCTTTTCTTCTGTGCACTTTGGGTTTAATTTGCACTTCTTTTTCTTGTTTCTTAAGGTGGAAATTTAGATCACTTGAGACTTTCTTTTCTCCTACTGGCATTTAAAGCAAGATATTTCCCTTCGGGCACTGATTTAGCTGCATCCCACAACTTTTTGTATGTTGCATCTTTATCAAAATATTTTCTAATTTCTCTTGTGATTTTCTTCTTTGATCCAATTATTATTCAGAAGTGTGTTGTTTAATTTCTAAGCAATTTTCCTAGTTATTTTATTATTGATTTCTAATTTAACTGCAATGCCATCAGACAATATATTTTATATTATTTCAATCTTTTTCATTTTATTAGGACATATTTAATGGTCCAGAACATGGTCTGTCCTGATAAATGTACCACCTGCACTTGAAAAACCACACCTTGATTTTGTTAGGTATGTGGTCTAATACACAGCAATTAAGTCAAAGTGGTCTCTGTTCAGATCACTTTTCTCTGACTATGCTGCAGTCAGAATGTTACTCATAAGCAAGGTTCACAGATTAGTTAGAGACATGGGTAGACTGCATTTGGGCATCCCCTCTCTCACTCTTTCCCTTCTGAGCTTCCCTCCACTCTTTGCACTCTCTATTTTTCTGGCCTCCACTTGTGAGCTGTGCGGACTGCTAAAAGCCAAGGGCATGAACTTTATTTTTATAGTTTCCCTTTCCCCTACCTGCAGACTAGCATGAACTCCCCACCAGAGTCTACTGGCTTCCTCTGTTTACTCCTCAGCATATTCAAATAGTTGCCTTTTGTATAACAAGCAGATTTCATAGCTGGTTTTTTGCAGGAAACATCATTCAGTAAGGTCTTAGTGACTGTGGAAGTTAAATCATTTCTGAAAAGCTTAGATACTAAATTACAGACTCTCTATAAAGAGTTTTATTAATGAAAGGTAACCTTAAGTAAAGCTTACCAATGGTTTTCAGGTAACAACCCCATAAAATCTACCTGGATAACAAGTAATTACAACATTGATCCATCTGTCATAAGCATCCACTATGTGCTCTCTACTGTGCTAAGGGAAGCTACAAAACGGTCTTCACAAAAGAATGTGAACAGAAAAGACCAAAGAAAACATAACTGAAGAGGTGAATAATGAAAAGCTGGAGGCAAGGCATGACAAAGTAATTATTATAAATAACATTATTGTAATGGGATTAGATATAAAATAGAGCATGACGTAGTTGGTTATTACCAGTTCAGTGATGAGCAGGAGCTTCTGGAAGAACTAGTATCAACAGGAGGAATCCTTTACACTAAGGCATACATCGTATTCCCCCAATCAATGATTTCCAGAATCCAGAACTCCTGAGAAAAAGATGCTTATTTTTGCATAAGGAGATTCCATCTAAATTCACATGCACAAGTCCCTTTCTTCTGAAAGAGAAGCAGGTGCAATCATACACCCTGTTCTTCCCATTCAACTTACTACCTGATTCCCCTTTCCCTAAGACTCAACAGCTAATAGGACAATTTGGAGTATTTATTTATCTTTAAGAATATATGGAAATTTCTAGGATTTCTAATGGGCTAGAAAAGCTTATTCCTCTCAGAAAATCAAAAGCTATCTCTTCAATATTATATGCATGCATATAACTATACTAAGCTTTATAACTAATTGCACTTTGCTAACTTGCTCATGTTCTCATGAACTCCATTGTGCCATTTATTTATTTACACATTTCCTTGTTCCAAAAGGAACTTCAAGAAGCTAATTGAGAAGAATATAACTTTGCAAGGTTAAAAAAAATTTAAAGGTATATAAAAATTAAGCAAAGCAAAATATATGTATAAAAGATGGAGTGCTAATTTGTACACATTTTTACAGAAAACTCCTTTCAAAGAGATTCAAAGTCTTTGCCTTAAATAGTGTTTCCCTCAGTTTTGCAGAAATGAAAATAGTAGTATCTGAATTATAAGTTATTCTATTTGAAGATATATTTTTAACATTCACACTGTAGCTAAAAGCTAGTATTACAAAATATAATCTAATAATAGAAAAAGTCTTTCTTAAAAAGTATAAGAGAATAGGGAATGTTGTATTTACTCACATACACTCATATAACACTTTTTTTTTTTTATTGAGACAGAGCCTCAAAGCTGTTGCCCTGGCTAGAGTGCCATGGCATCACAGCTCACAGTAATCTCCAACTCCTAGGCTTAAGCGATTCTCTTGCCTCAGTCTCCCAAGTAGCTGGGACTACAGGCGCCCGCCACAACACCCAGCTATATTTTAATTGTAGTTGTCATTGTTGTTTGGCAGGCCCAGGCTGAATTCGAACCCGCCAGTTCTGGTACTTGGTTGGCACCTTAGCCGCTTGAACTACAGGCACAGAGCCCCATATGCACATTTGATATTGGTTCATATACTACATACTGCTTCTAATACAACATATGGGTAGACATCCAGTTTAAGTAAAGAAAACGTTGTAACTGACAGCTAACAGTTTCAATAGAATTTAAATAGTTTTTAGTGAGTCTTACAGAATTGAAAGTACTTGCGATACAAAATATCAGACCAATGTGTTCTTTAAAATATAGCAGATCTTTAACAAAATATGCAACATAATTTACTTTTTTTAAAACAAACATAACCAAATTTATTTTATTTTATCAGTTTTTGGCCGGAGCCGTGGTATATGGGGCCGTCACCCTACTCCTTGAGCCACAGGTGCCACCCCTGTAACATAATTTATAACAAGCATCAAACTATATTGTGCTAACTTTCTGAGGTCCTAGTGAACTCCACTATAAACAAATCTGTATCATTATCTAGCCAGGTGGAAAGTCATGCCAAAACAGTACTAAGCATGTCAAAACTGTACTAAGCAGAAGTTCAGAAGGATCCTACTTTAACACATCTTATCAATAATGATAGTCACTAGTCATACATGGCTACTTATATTTAAAGATAAACTAACAAGGATTAAATACAAGTAAGAATTCAGTTTCTAAATCACATTAGTCATATTTTAAGTGCTCAAAAGCCACACGTGCCTAGCAGCTACTATACTGGGTAGTGCAAGTGTACAGCCTTGCCATTTACTGTGAAATCTCTGGACTGTCTTGGTATAGAAACACTGTATAAAAGACAATATCAGGCTCATGTAGAAGACCGAAAGACTCTGACAATTAGCTAAAGCTCCAATGTTTTCCTCCAATACTATTTATATTAAAAGATCGTAACTTTGATCTAGCAAGGATATGAATATTTATATAAATGAAGTTTTACTTTAAATTTAAGTTTTTTAAAAGGTATTAAATATAGGATAGGAAAAGTTAGTACTGTGATATCTTCATAGGACCCAGCAGCATGCAGAAAACTGTCAAACATCTAGACAACCACATAATAATTTTCAAATATTGGAGTAATTACCTGCCTAATGTATTATTCTTCATTAAGAAAGAAAAAGATAAATTCAATAAGAGCTTTGGAAACGCAAAAAGGAGGTGCAATAAATATTAATTCTGTGGCAGGCAGATGGTTTAGTTCAAAAATGTTCAATTATTTTAATAAATATTTGTCATTATCTTCTGAATGTGTTAGTGACTGCTAAGGTTGTTAGCTAATATTTAAAATGTCTCATTTACTGTATAGTAATTATACATGGGGCCAGATTTGAATAAAGCAACCTGCACATTTTTCATTGCCAAATTATGTCAAGGTTAGAAACAGATGTTGCACTTTTTCTGCCAAAAATCTGAATAATATGTAATACATTTATCATATTACAACTTAAAATATAAATAAGGCAATTAGGTAGACAGAAAGTTGATATCAGTAATTTTTCATTGATGGATAATTCTCAAAGTAACATTGTTTATCTTACACAGAGCGAATGAAAAGCTTTATTTGACATTTAAAAAATAAAAGTATTTTAAAAGAAATAGATATCCCCCCACAAAGACTGACTTACTGAATCATTCCGACCAAAAAAGGTATATATTGCGTATAAATAATAATCAAATAGCTGAGACATAAAATGGATAACATCAAAGGCAATTGGCTTAAGAATGTTCATCATCTGCATGTATTTCCCTGAAAGAAAAAAAGTTAAAATTGAGTAGAATAAAATTAAAATCTGTTACTCTATAATTATAAAAAGACAATAAAAATACTGCATTAAAATATTTAAACAAAATTAAATATTTCATTTCTCAGTCACATTAGCCACATTTCAAACATTAGTAGTCACATAACAAAGATTACAAATAGTTCGATCACCTTGGAAAGTTCTATCGGACAGCACTGACATAAATGATACCTACAATGATATTTTCCTCTTAATATTTTCCTCCTGTTTTACCATTTATGAAACATTCATGGAGCAGCTACACTCGTCTACAAATGACATTGCACAAATACACAACACACTTCCTCTCTTCTAGGAAGTTCCACTAAAATAATTTGTTCCCAAATGTTTAACTTTAACAAAGTAAAATACAATATATTTGAAAAAAAGTGTTTTTTTCATAAGCTTATACACACACAAAGTAAAAAACCAAGCTAAGAAAAAAGACATATGGACATACAGAAGATACTATTCATTTCCCTGTGGAATCTGTGCCAAAGGCCAAGAATATTTCTTTATCACTCCATCACTCAAGAGCTTAATATTTTGAAAGTGCAAAGAACATATCCTTCTCATTCCATCTTCTAGGAGATACCAACATTCTATTCTCTTTTTGCTAAACGTATGACCAGACAGAGTCACAGAAAAAAATTTAAAAACCAAATTTCTTCATTTACAAACTTGCTAATGCATCTGAAGGGTTTGTAAGAGTTAAACTGAATCAAATAACAAATAACTGCAAGTCCTTAATTCCATTATTTTTTAATGGAAAATAATAGGGAAAAAAGCATATCTATTAAAAATGCTCTCTTCCTTCTTCAGCAGAAGATGTTAAAATAGCCCATTTGCTTAATTTCCAAATGAGCAAATAACTGACGAGCTGGCTCTACTTCATGTAACTCCTAGAAATTTTAAATTGGTACTATTAAAGACACCATGATTAAAGAGAAAACACATTAATGGCAGTACAAGAAATGACAAACTCACTCTAATGGAAATGTCTACTATCCAAACTATTTCTTTGAGTAAGAATTTAGTAATGTTATGAGAGAAAATTTTAAATATAAATCAGATGGTCAGGAAAAGAAACCAAAGTAAAACAAAGTAAGAACCACTCAACTCAGATTCTATTATTTCTATTTGTAAGTCTTTTGTTACCGTCTTTCACTATTATTTCATACATTTGAACTCTTCTTGAAAATCACATTTAAAAAATATTTAAAATATATTCTCCTAGAACATGCTGGATCATGGGCATTAAATTTAAAAAGGAAATCTCCCAAAATGTACAGCAAAAAGATAAAAATATGGACAACATTAGAGGAAAATGTGAGACATAAAGGATCAATTTAAGTGACTAAACGTTTGAGTAAGGGAAAATCAAAAGAAAAAAAGAAACTAGAGAAAATACAAAGGTGGAAATTGTCAAAGAAATACTAGTATCAGTCATAGCTGAGGAACACAGGACCTTTCAGACTAAAAGAGACCACAAACCATCAAATACACTTAATGAAAAATAAATCACACCTACACACATCAATATAGAATTTTGGGACATCAAGGAAAAAGTATCAAAAGCTTTCAGTGAGAAAGAGAGAAAAATTCACTTTCAAGAGAATGAACACCAATGAACAGAATGAACAGAAGTTTCAAAGTTCTAAAGAAAATAATTTTTAATCTATAACTCTACTCACAGCTAATTTGTCATTCAAGTAAAACAGCAGAATAAAGACACTTTCAGACTGACACGAATTCATTTACTTCTCATCACCCTTTTCTGGGAAATAACTTAAAGAACAATAAAAACAGACCAAGAAATTGCCTCTGCACTGCTGGCAGTGCTTTTCATCACAAGCTCTTCCTATTTACTCTGTTACTGTGAGATGTGCCACCTAGATAAAAACATAAATGCAAGGCTCTCGAGTTAGCCTGCTGAGTTTAAAAAATGTGATCGGTGGTTCAAGATGTGCGCTATCTCTTCTTTCTCCCCTCCAGAGTTCCCCAAGTAGAGGGCAGTGAGACACGCAGACATGGCTTCCTTTGAGAACACACAAAGGTTATTTCATACAGCGTAGATTACCAGGAAAGGCATCTCTTCCTAAATTACCAATTGCAAGAGATTCCTATTCTTGCCTCCAAACTACAGTATATCCTTTCTGATCTGTGAATAATTAACGTTAGGAATGAGAGTTAATGTTCTTGATTTCCTCCACTGGCTGTGAAGCATGAAAGAAAGTTAAGAGCTTCCTGGCTCTGGGATAAGACAGCTGGGTTCTATAACCTAATAGACGTGTGATATAAGGCAAGTTATTTATGTCTCCCAGCTTCAGGTATTTGTTAGGTATATAAAATGGATACTGTGACAAAAGGCAGGTGGCATTTTTAAACAACATATATATGCTATAGATTTATGTAGCATGTGATAAACAAGCTAATAATAAGCTGCTGTTATTATTTTAAGGTAATTATAATTATGATGAACACAGTAGGGAGAAGAATATATAAAGAGAATGTAACCTAATCTGGAGATGAGAAAAAGCTTCATAGGAGAAAGACTGTTTAAACTATCTCATCCCAAATATAGAACATATGGGAAGAAACACATAGAGGGATGGCAGGGGGGTAGAAATCAAGTAGCATGGACAAGAACAAGAAACAAGAACAGTGGACCTGCCTTAGCCCACTCACCAGCGGGAGACGCAGGAAGCAATATGGTTACTGTATGAAAGGTGGCTCAGAGGACTGGGGGTTTCATCAATCATTTGGCCACATCTCTTGGACAGAGGAAGGAATATATATAATACAATTACTGGAAATATGAAGGGAAAGTTTCTCTTATTGTGGATAATGACAAGAGAAGAAAAAGAGTTACTCCAATATTCAAGATTTTAAAAATTAAACTAAGGTTTATCAGTCCAACTTACATTGGACACCCACAAAAGTAAAAAGCACCTAGTGGGATACTATAGACAGATGCTGCAAAAATGATTCAGACTCTCTTCTCATCTATAAGAACTTACAATAATAGGACTAGAGCAAGAACAGAATGTGAGTTAGAAGAATGTTCATTATACTTATCACAATACACCAATTTGAGAAATCATCCATGGATAGAAACAGCATATAAAGTGAGAGCACATACAAATGCAAACTGGAAATGCTGTAAATGAGGCATAAAGGAAAGAAAAAGAAAGTTCAGCTTGAATAATTTAGGAAAAGGTACTAAACAAGGAAGACTAGAGTAAAAAATTAATAGGACCAATCATTAACTAAAGGCCTGGGTACCAGTTTTTATTCTGTTGTTTGGATATTAATCTTAGCTCCCCAAATTTTCCATGTCATTTTCTTGTGGTATGTACTGAGCAATGATGGTTCAAGAATTATCCTCCAAAAATACATAATGCTGTACATACAGCTAGCAACTCAGAAAATATTTCTAATGTGTTTAAAAATATAAATTCATGTATAGGCATACGTGGCACATTTCTGAAACTGATCAAAACTATCTATGACAAACCTACAGCTAATATTTTACTGAAAGGAATAAAACTGAAAGCTTTTCCTCTTAGACGTGGAACCAGACAACGTTGTCCTCTGTCACCATTACTATTCAACGTAGTGCTGGAAGTTCTAGCCAAAACAATTAGGAAAGACAAGGAAATAAAGGGCATCTAAATGGGAGGAAAGGAGGTCAAAGTCTCCCTCTTTGCTGACAATATGATCTTATACATAGAGAACCCCAAAGACTCAACCACAAGACTCCTGGACGTCATCAAAAAATACACTAAGATTCTGATAATTTGTGTCTTCACTGTCATTTTGTTCCAAAAATTTGGAAATTTCCTGCTTAATCTCATCAATGACCCATCTGTCCTTCAGCATGAGGCTGTTTAGCTTCCATGTTTTTGTTTGAGTATGCAGATTCTTGTTGTTATTGAGTTCAACTTTTATTCCATGATGGTCTGAGAAGATGCAAGGAATAATTTCTATTTTTTTAAATTTGCTGAGGTTAGACTTGTGACCTAAGATGTGGTCGATTTTGGAGTATGATCCGTGGGCTGATGAGAAGAATGTGTATTCAGTTTTGTTGGGATGAAATGTTCTGTAGATGTCTGTTAAATCCAAATGTTGGATGGTTAAGTTTAAATCTAAAATTTCTTTGCTTAGCTTCTTTTTGGGGGATCTGTCCAACACTGCTATAGGAGTGTTAAAATCTCCGACTACTATGGAGCTGGAGGAGATCAAGTTGCTCATGTCTGTTAGAGTTTCTCTTATAAATTAAGGAGCATTCTGGTTGGGTGCATAAATAGTAATGATTGAAACCTCATCATTTTGAGTATTACCTTTAACAAATATAAAATGTCCATCTTTATCTTTACTTACTTTGGTTAGTTTAAAGCCTAGTGTATCTGCTAATAAGATTGCAACACCTGCTTTTTTCTGCTTTCCATTTACCTGGAATATAGAGGACCATCCCTTCACCTTGAGTCTATATTTATCTTTTAAGGTAAGATGAGATTCTTGTATGCAGCAGACATCTGGTCTGAGTTTTTGTAGCCAGTCAGCCAACCTGTGCCTCTTTAGAGGACAATTTAAACCATTCATATTAATTGAAATTAATGATAAGCCTTTCGAAAGAGAAATGGGTATTATTGATCCTTTTGCCATTGTGGAGTTTAGAATTTGGTTGAAAGTTTCTGAGTGAGTTTACTTTTGTGGTGGAGGTTGCACTGGTCATTATGGAGGATAGGTCTGAGAATATCCTGGAGAGCTGGTTTAGTTATGGCAAATTTCTTCAACATATGGATGTCTTTAAAGTATTTAATTTTTCCATCATAAATGAAACTAAGTTTGGCTGGATATAGGATCTGGGGTTGGAAGTTATTTTGTTTTAGGAGGTTGAAGGTGGATGACCACTCCCTTCTAGCTTGAAAGGTTTGAGCAGAAAGATCTGCAGTCATTCTAATATTCTTCCCCTTGTAGGTAACCGTTTTCTTGCGTCTGGCTGCTTTCAGAATCTTCTCCTTCATATTAACTTTAGTGAAGTTGACTATGATGTGCCTGGGAGATGTCTTATTCAGGTTGAGTCGTGCTGGGGTTCTGAAACTGTCTGCTATCTGAATTTCAGAGTCTCTAGGCATGTCTGGAAAATTTTCTTTCATAATCTCAAGAAGGGAATCTGTGTCTTGTGAAGCCAGT
>CAUYRH010036292.1:0-18026 GCA_963574655.1 Perodicticus potto | reverse complement strand
AGCATACAGAATCTAATTCCTATAACAAACTCTGTGTCCTATAATATTTTTTTATTTTTATTTTTATTAAATCATAATTGTGTACATTAGTGCAATCATGGGGCACAATGTGCTGACTTCATATACAATCTGAAATATGTTATTTATTTATTTATTTATTTATTTTTATGAGACAGAGCCTCAAGCTGTCGCCCCGGATAGAGTGCCATGGCATCACAGCTCACAGCAACCTCCAATTCCTGGGCTCAAGCAAGTCTCCTGCCTCCCTCCGCCTCCCAAGTAGCTGGGACTGCAGGCGCCCGCCACAACGCCCAGCCATTTTTAGGTTGCAGCCGTCATTGTTGTTTGGCAGGCCCCAGGCTGGATTCGAACCCGCCAGCTCAGGTGTACATGGCTGGTGCCTTAGCCCGTTGAGCCACAGGCGCCGAGCCTGGGGCGGGGGAAAATTTTTAAAGATTAAAATGTAACAGACACATTAGGCAATGATAATTATCTGACCATTGTGTTTCTGGCTTAATTTCCAAAAGCTCATAATATGAATCTAACATCTTAACATCTATCTACATAGTTTACATGTTGGCAGATTGGTGGTAGTGAAGTTGTTTGTTTTCTTTTGTTCAAAGGCCAAGGATGTGATACATCTTTACAGTTAATACCTTCCCATCTTCACCTCTGAATTTTCAAAAGACTCCTTTGATAGTTACCTATATAGTTCCCATTAAAGTCAAATTTCCTTAGACTAGGAAGTCACTGAATGCCTAATTACACATGCAATGCTGGAAAAAAAAATATTGAGGCTACATTTACATTGCCAGCTTTCTTTTCCCATCACACAACAGCAGATTTATTCTTTCATCTAGTATGTGAGCATGGCTCTTGCAAGCTTGTGGTTCCGTGTAACATATATTAGTATATCATTCACTATTAGCACCAACCTTGACAATCTAGAAGTTATGCCTCTCTCAATGTTATATATAGTCTTTCTTCTAAGCTAGAAACAAACCAAACCAAAAATAATCACCAAATCCCACATCCTGGCTGTCACTTACCCAGACAGAGTGACATTGCAACACCCCAGGGCCCCACAGATCTCCTGTGAGTTGTGTGGATTCCTGCCACGGGCTGCACCCACACAACTATCAAATGCAATTCACTGGCAGAAAGCCCATTTAAACCTTTATCCAGCAGCGTGCTCAGGGTTTTTTTCTGGACAGGTTTCTTCTGCCTGTGGAAATAAGTGAGTGCTCGGTGATCAGTCACTGTCCAGGGATCAACCTAGGTCCTACTGAAAGTGACCTAGCAAAACGTGTCACGCATATATATGCACATTCACCCATGTTAATTTTCGAACACACAGACCTTGAAACATTAATGCAGTTTGATCAGAAGCAAAGCCTAATACCCACACTCTCAAACTCCAAGGTCAGAAAGTTACTAAAGAAAAACAGCAACCTTTAATTCAGCTGCTCTGCCAAGGCCTCAGGTGTGTGGGTGTCACCTGGTTTTTCCAGATGTCAGCAGAGAGACAGGATTTGATAGATAGATAACTTAGCCCTCAACTCTTGGGAACTGCTACTTCAATGCTTGGATTGCCTACCAATTCACATTGCTAGCGGGTTCCCAGTAAGTGCGGCTGACAGACTGTCGAGCTGAGGCAGCTCTACCCGGGGAACAATTTGCTGAGTGGCTCGACAAACGTCATCCTGTCACGGAGAGCCCCGGCAACTCACTTGGGGAGCGCTCCAGTGTCCTGGGCTCCTGCCCTGTGCTTCCTGCGATTCTGCCAGAAGAAACCAAGTCATGACAATTCAATGCCTGAGACACTGGCATGAGAGAACCGGGGATGGGTCCTGAAGCCTTGGAGCTTTCTGCTTTTCATAGCTGCTGTCACAGATGGCCCCAGGCTCCTAATATGAGTCCTGTGTTTGTAAGGGTGGGAGTAAGTGGTGAAATCCCCAGAAAAGTCTTCCTGGGGCTCAGAGAGCAAGAAGCAGCATCCTGGTGTTGGGTGGCACTAGCCTTGGCATCAGCTGGTAGCCCCATTGCAAGGTGAGACAGATGCCTGAGGGCCAAATTCACGAAGTCCCTGGGTTCTGCTCAGGCCTGGGGATTGGGACTGCCTGGAGTGACAGTCATGACCCCTGCCCAGACAGCCAGTTTGAGAATTGCTATGCCATAAGAGTGATAAAGGCAAATGACATCTTAGTATCGTTGTGAAAAGACAGCGGTTTAGAAATCTTGGACCTCCTGAAAGGGTCTCAGGAACTCCCAGAGGTCCATAGGCCACACTTTGGTGCTCAATGACCCAAAATCACATGACTTTGATTTTATTTTCTTGTCCAATATCGTGTTTACTCATGCATTAATTTACTTGGCTGTCCTCTCTGTGGACAGAGCTGTCCTCTTAAGGCAAGCTCCATAACAGCAGCAACTTGGTCTCTTTCTCCCTGTAACCACAGTTTCAGGGGTGATAGAGAACGCCTGGAACATAATATATGCACAGTATATTAGAATACCTGGAACACAATATGTGCACAGAATGTGTTTGTTACATGAATGAACAAACACATGGAGTAATGCAGTAAAACAGAGCTCCCAGGGCACCCTCCAGGCTTCCTGTGATAACACGGAGCATTTTGTATAGCACCTGGCACGGAATCTGCACTCAACACCCTTCCTCTCCATCAGGGCTGAGAGGCGGCAGTCTTGGTGGCAAACTTAATCCTCTGGGTCCCAATGTCCCAACAGCCTTTACAGGCCACATCCTGGCTAAGGAGCTGGGCTCCTGACAGCCCTCCCTCAAGGCAAGATCCTAGAGATACCCTGGCTGCTTCTCAGGCACAGATAATGATCCTCAAACATCAGAGTGGCAGAAATTCCTTCTTCCCCTATCTAGGATCTGACTGAACTCAACCAGGGTCCAAGGCCGTCAGTGCTGACTAGAGTTGACCAGAGTCAACTATTACCTAACCTGAATCCCAGTGTGAAACCAAGAAGAGAATGGGTAGAGCCACAAGATGAAGTCACTAAGGTCTGTTCTCATACGAACCTTTTTGAAAACCTTTTTGATTTTTCTTAATTGGCATGTCTTTCCCACCCTATATACATCGTTCCTCCATAATGTCCCCCTATGCTTCCTAGATCTACAATACAGACAGGTCACCTTCCTCTGTCTCACTTCCTCTGCCCAATTAGCATCATACGATGGTTTAAATAAAATAAAATATGGTAGAACCTGTGTAAGCTGACCACTCAAGGGACTGTAACAAACCAATCAACATACAGGGGAGGTCAACATGACGAACTACACCTACTATACTGATGCATACATGTGGTACATGTCTGGTCAATGAAAACTGGATCATCTTAAAGAGGTGGTCAGTGTAGGGAGGTCGTCAACTATGGAGGTTCTACTATACACAAAACTTAATCCATGATGGAAAACAGACTTAAATCTAAGGCATGAAACAATAAGAATTCTAGAAGAAAATGTTGGAAAAACTCTCAGAGGCTTAGGCCAAGAATTTATGAAGAAGACCCAAAAGCAATTACAGCAACAACAAAAATTAACAAATGGGACCTGATTAAATTAAAAAGCTTCTGCACAACCGTGGAAACAATCAATAGAGCAAATAGCCTACAGAACGGGAGAAAATATTAGCGTGCTATACATCCAATAAGAGGCTGATAACAAGAATCCATAAAGAACTCAAGCAAATCAGCCAGAATAAAATCAAACAACCCCATAAAAAAGTGGGTAAAAGACATGAAAAGAAGCTTTTCAAAAGAAGATAATAGCCAAAACCATAAGAAAAAATGCTTAGGCTCAGTGTCCCCATAGCTCAGCAGCTAGGGCGCTGGCCACATACACCCGGGCTGGCGGGTTTGAACCCAGCCCGGACCAGCTAACAGCAACAATGACAACAACAACAACAAAAATAGCTGGGTGTTGTGGTGGGCACCAGTAGTCCCAGCTAATTGGGAGACTGAAACAAGAGGATCTCTTATGCCCAAGAGTTTGAGGTTGCTGTGAGCTATGACACCACGGCTCTCTACCAAGGGCAACATAGTGAGACTCTGGCTCAAAAAAAAAAAAGAAAAGAAAAGAAAAAAATTCTTAACATCACTAATCATCAGGCAAATAAAAATTAAAGCCACAATAAGCTATCACCTAATTCCACTGAGAATAGCTTTTATCAAAAAATCCCCAAACAGATGCTGGCATGGATGTGGAGAGAAAGGAACACTTATACACTGTTGATGAAACTGCAAACTAATATAACCTCTGTGGAAAGTCGTATGGAGATGCCTCAAAGGACTAAAAGTAGACCTACTATTTGATCCAGCAATCCCACTATTAGGCATTTACCTGAAGGAAAAAAAGTCATTTTGTAAATATACATGCACTTGAATGTTTATTGCAGCACAATTCCAACACTTGGAACCACCCAAGTGCCCATCAACACGTGAGTGCATTAATAAAATGTGGTATATGTGTACCATGGAGCACTACTCCTCCATATGAAAAAATGGTGAACTAATACTTTTTACATCAACTTGTATGGAACCAGAGAGCATTTTTCTAAGTGAAGTCTTGCAAGAATGAAAAAGGAAACACCACATGCACTCACTGTTACATTAAACTAATCAATCGGTGCCCACATGCACATTTGGTGCTAAAACTCAATGGAAAGCAAGCAGGTGGAAGAGAGCAGGAAGGGAGAGGTAAATTCACAGCTAATGGATACAATGCACACTATTGGGTGAGGGGCGTGATTATTAACTTCGACTTAAACTGTACAAAAGCAATTCATGTAACCCAAACATTTGCACCCCCATAATATTCTGAAATTTTAGAAAATTAAAATAAGATAAAATACAGGAAGGACATGTATTCTGACCACAGTGCTCTATTAGTCATTGAATGTGAGTTCTGCTCCATAAATTCAGGGTACAAAAATATGCTACACTGATTTTCTAGCCACTCATCCAATATCCCACAGGCAAATATCACAGGCCTGTGATGGTCTCCACTGAGAAGTGCTGTCTGCAGGGACATGGGGACCTTTAGAAACCGATAGTGGTCAGTTTATGGCAAGCTTTGCAGGCCTTGGTAAAGGAGGACTTTCACCCACCAGGGGATGGACACCACAGGATGGCTGTGAGCAGAGGTGACTTGGCTAACTTGCTCTTTGCAAAGAGCATTCTTGCTGCCATTCAGAAAACAGACAGCAGGTGTGAGAAAGGGGCAAGGATGACAGTAGAAAAAGCAGAAGATAGAAAACCATTCCAGGGCTCCAAAACAGAGATGAGGTGACTTGGATTAGCAGAATATCAGAGGAAGTGGAGACAAGATGTCTGGTCAAGATATATTTTAAAGATGGAATTGCTATGACTTGTACTTGGATTGATACAGGTTTAAGGGAAATAGAATAATCAAAGATGAAGATGACCCCTGTGTGTTCAACCTGAGCAAAATTTAGGTGAATATTGATAGTACATACTGCAATGGAGAAGACTGAGGTAGGAGAAGATTTGGAGGGTAAAATCAAGTTCCATTTTGAAGATGTCCAACCTATTGGACTTCCAATTGGAAATGTCAGATAGAAGGACTTATGCAGGTACAGATCTCCAGAGTGTTGCAGAGATTGGAGCTGAAGATATATACAGCAGTCCTGTGGTATCTGTAGGGGGGCTGCTCCTGGGACCTCCTATAGATACCAAAATCTGCCGGTGCTCAAGGCCCAGATATAAAAACAACATAGGATTTACATATAACTTAAGCACCTTCGCCCATATACTTTAAATCATCTCTAGATTACTTTGGCTTTCTAACACCTAATACAATTAGATAAATACTATGAAAATAGTTGTTATACTTTATTGTTTACTTATCATTCTTGTTAGAATGAAAAGAAAAGTGTCTGTACATGTTCAGTGCAAATGCAATTTGAACCCGCCATCTCCGGCATATGGGGCTGGTGCCCTACTCATTTGAGCCACAGGCACTGCCCATTTTCTATTTGTTTTTAATGTTTCTTCATAAAGCCACTGATAATTGAGTCTTCCTTCGAATATAGGATTTCTAACAGTAAAAATTATGTTTTAAGCATTTTTCCAAAGAAATGAAAGCCACAAACTATCATTGTTTACCATAAATTCATGCACCAAAAAGTAAAATACAACCAAACTGAATTTATATGCTAACCTCTTTTCCAACAGCTTTAGATGTTTCTCTCTATACTTTATATTTTAATTAAATTTGGACCTAAGGCCAGGTGCTGTGACTCATGCCTGTAATCCTAGCACTCTGGGAGGCCACGGCCAGCGGATTGCCTGAGCTCAGGAGTTCACGACCCTATCTCTAACAATAACTGGGTGTTGTGGCAAAAGCCTGTAGTTCCAGCTACTTAAAAGGCCAAGGCAAGAAGATCACTTGAATTCAAGAGTTGAAGGTTGCTGTGAGCTATAATGCCCCAGCACTCTACCACGGGTGACAAAGTGAGACTATCCCAAAAAATAAAATAAAATTGGACCTAACTCACTTATGCAGATGAAGGGAAAATTATTTATAATGAAGTATCTTTAGGGTGGCGCCTGTGGCTCAAAGGAGTAGGGCGCTGGCCCAATATGCTGGAGGTGGTGGGTTCAAACCCAGCCTGACCCAAAAACTGGAAAAAAAAATTGTCTCTTATAATGAAGTATCTTTAAAATTACCTCCTATATACTTCTACCCTCACCCCCCTCATCACCATTATCTATTGCTAAAGTGACCAGTAATACAATGTGCTGTCTGAGGGGCCCAAAGTGATATGTAATCGTAAAATTCCTAAATATCCAAGGTTTTAACTTTCTATCAATATTGACAAAAAGACTAAAGTGGACAAAAATCATGAAAGGAATAAAAATCCATGTTATTTAACTAAAAGTCTATACATACCTTTCTCTCAAGCTACAGGTACCCTTCAGACCAGCATTAAATTACATCATGCATACAGAACTATGACAGTTTAGAATTGCCCTGGAACATAAAAATAAGTTTCTATTTTATAGTTTTATGGGCTGTTAGTTTTGCTAGAGGGAAGGGAATTTTGTGTTCTTTAAGAAACTGGTACATATAAACTAACAGCTATGTGTTCACATAAACCTTGAGGAAACCTAAAGATGAAATTAGTTGGTTTTTAAAATTTTTTGAGAGATGGGGTCTTGCTATAGTGCTGATCTCAAACTCCTGTCCTCAAGTGATCCTCAGGCCACAGCCTCCTGAATAGTTGGGATTACAGGCCTGAGTGATTGTGCCTGACTTGTTTTTTGTCTAAAGACGTGATACATACACTCACATAACCATTGTTCACACAGTAAACATATAGGGTAGAATAGGCAGATGCAGTCTCTTTTAAGTAGGACAGTCTGGTTTTTAATTTTAAAAACTAATTCTTTTTTAAAGAGGGGGCCCTACTGTTTTACCCAAGCTGGCCTCAACTCCTGGGCTCAAGAGATCCTCCTGCCCCAGCCTCGGAGCAGCTGGGATCACAGGCATGCACTAGTGTCCAGCACAGTAGGATATTTTAAAAGGAATAAACTAACGCTGACAATTGTTCAAAGGAAAAATCAGCCACAGTCAAGAAAAACACTGAGGCACGAGAATATCTACTCTTAAAAAGTGTTATCCATGGCTTGGTGCCCATGGCACAGTGGCCACCATGCCAGTCACATATACTGGCGGGTTCGAACCCTGCCCAAGTCAGCCAAAGCAACAATGACCCCTGCAACAACAACAACAACAACAACAACAACAAAAAACAGCCAGGCATTGTAGCGGTCACCTGCAGTCCCAGCCACTTTGGAGACTGAGGCAAGAGAACCATCCAAGCCCAAGAGTCTGAGGTTGCTGTGAGTTGTGATGCCACAGCACTCTACCGAGGGCAACATAGTGAGACCTGTCTCAAAAAAACAAACAAAAAAAGTGTTATCCAATTTGACTGTGAAGTGGGTGATGCAAAAATAAAATAAGATAAAATAAATAAAAGTGTTATCCAACACAAAAAATGAGACCTATAGATTAAAAAACAAACAAACACTATTTTACTGTCTTAATATCCAAAAAAAAAAAAAACAGCAGAGGAAATCTAGACCACTTAGAATTGAGGCAGCTCTGTAGAAAAATTAAAATAGTACAATGATAACTTCAAAGAAAATGACCAAAATGAAATTTCACATTTGTAATAATAGATTAATGCACAAAATATCCAAAATATAAAGTCTGAATTTTTCCCATAAGTTTACAATAAACTATCAAACTTTTGTTTAATCTATTTACTTTTTTTTTTTTTTTTTTAAGACAGAGGCTTGCTCTTCACCCCAGGCAGAGTGCAATGGCATCATCATAGCTCACAACAACCTCAAAATCCTAGGCCCAAATGATCCTCTTGTCTCAGCCTCCCCAGTAGCTGGAACTACAAGTTCATGGCACTGTATCTGGCTAATTATTCTATTTTTAGTAAAGATAAGGTCTTCCTTTGCTTCCTTTGGTTTTGAATTTCTGAGCCCAAACAATCCTCCTGCCTCAGCCTTCCAGAGTGCCAGGATTGCAGGCATGAGCCACTGTGCCCAGCAAGCTTAATGTGTTGTATTTACTTTCATAACCTTCCTCAGTTTAGCAGTATATGCTATACAAGTGCACACATCCTGGTATTTTATTATGAGAATTATAGTTCTAATCTCAAAATAGTAACTTGCCTTTTTATCCATACTTGTATCATCTACATTTCCATTGTAAGACACTTAATACCTCTTTAGTAGTACATTTTAATCAACATAGTACATTAAAAAAAATCTTGATTTTTAAATGAATCTTTGTAGGGCTATGACATGATGGGTTTAATTTAATAGGTAAAGCACAATATGGTAACTACATTGTACTGTTTAAACTAATACCAGTGGAAGGCAAATGATTTTTTAAATATAACTAAGATGAGACATTGTTGTAGGAAGACCAGGCCCAACAGAGAGAAAGAGCACCAAATACCACCTTTATAAGAGGAAGGGCTGGCTCGGCGCCTGTGGCTCAGCGGTCTAAGGCGCCAGCCACGTACACCTGAGCTGGCAGGTTCAAATCCAGCCTGGGCCCGCCAAACAATAATGGTGGCTGCAACCAAAAAAAAATGGCCGGGCATTGTGGCGGGCACCTGTAGTCCCAGTGACTTGGGAGGCAGAGGCAAGAGACTCACTTGAGCCCAGGAGTTGGAGGTTGCTGTGAGCTGTGACGCCAGGGCACTCTATCCAGGGTGACAGCTTGAGGCTCTGTCTCAAAAAAAAAAAAAAAAAAGAGGAAGGGCTTTATTCACCAGCTGGGAGCTTATGGCATAGAAGAATTACAAATGGCTGCGCTCCCGACTGGCTTGGTTTTTCCCTTTTTCTCCACAGTCAGTAAGTTCCACCCCATAGGTACCTTTCTCACTGGCCAGTTTGAATCAAGCGGGAGAGGCTATCCAGCCCCTACAGAACTACGGTATTTCACAGAACTTGGAAATTTCCAAGTTCCAAGAAGTTACGTTTACAAAGTCCTAAGGTCACCATGGAGAGGACCCTGCAAGTGTATCCTTGTGGTCTCCTTGAGAAGACCTGTTCTCCTAGACCTCACCCTTCTCGGGTATCCTCTCTCAACATGACAGTTATAAACAGTGAAATGCTAGAAATCAGTGAATGAATAAACAAGATAATATTTCGTCAATGGCCATTCATAATTTTGCCTTTAGGAACCTGGAAGAAACTGTCTTCTTTGAGTTTCAAATGTTCTGGTAGATCTAGAGGTTTCTTAGCTTCAATATTACCTTGAATTGCTGAAATATGTGACTCTAAAGAATCAAAGTTCTTTTCTGGTCTGAGGTAGCCGACAATATTGAGCTACAATTGAGGATTTCCCATAGAAGTCCATAGATGTTTACAGGTATGCATGGTTTGAGTTTCCATGGACTTTTTTGTATTCTTGTAGTTCGGGTTCCAGCCTACGCTCACCACCATCTTATGGACATCTCCACTTCCAACATAATAAATGCCCTTGAATTCGTCAGCTGGGAGATTATCTACTGCTTGTTCAGAAACAAACTGAAGCCCCGCACCACTTGGCCCCAGCAGAAGTACGGCACGTGCCCCATGACGCCGGGGCTTGGGTCCAGCCGGGTCCGCAAGTCCCGCGGAGTCGCCGTGGAGGTGGTGCCTGGACCCCCGACCGCCAGGAGACTCCTTCGGCGCACCAGGGCCCGGAAGGCGCCGAGGACACGCCGCGGTGGTTCCCTCACTGCTGACCCAACAGAAGCCACACTGGGACTCTGAGGCTGCGTCTCCCAGCCGCATTTAATTCTGCCCCCTCTTGAATTCTTGCTAAAATGGCACAAAAGAGTTTAATACATATATGCACAAGGCTATGGAACAAAGAGAAGGAAATTCCCAGGACAGCAACAAAGGAAAGGGACCAGGATGACACCTCTGCAGCAGACTAGAGAGCCACAAGTTCAGATTGGAGCAGGAGATCCAAGGAGGATGTCTGCAAGAAAAAGAAACTGAAAGAAACATGGTAACTGACCTATACTTCCGGCAGAGAGTTTGGGGATACATTGTTAATAAGTACAGAGGAAAACAAGTCAAGGAGTAAGTGAGGAAATAACTACAAAGTAGCAAATGACATGAGAAAGGAAATACTATCATAGTACATTAAAAGCCTTTGTTGGTATAGGTGGTGGCTCATGCCTGTAATCCTAGCACGTGGGAGGGCAAGGCCAGTGGACTGCCTGAGCTCACAGGTTTGAGACCAGCCTGAGCAAGAGTGAGACCCTGTCTCTAACAATAGCCGGGCATTGTGGCAGGCACCTGTAGTCCCAGCTACTTGGGAGGCTGAGGCAAGAGAATCACTGTAGCCCCCAAGAGTTTGAGGGTGACCAAGTAGACTCTATCTTTAAAAAAAGCTTCTCTTCATAACAACAATGAATACAGGTTTAACCAAAATAACATACATATAGTGAAAGGATGATAGAAAAAGTTTAAAAGACCAGTTTCTCATCTCTCACAATAGAAAGTCAGTAGATAATATATTAAACAGAAAAGTCAAGAAGTAGCAGTATACATATTATTTAGAAAAAAATGTAGATAAAGAAAATCTAAAGAAAAAATAAATTAAAAAAAAGAATAAAGGCTCGGCGCCTGTGGCTCAACGGGCTAAGGCTCAAGCCACGTACACCTGAGCTGGTGGGTTCAAATCCAGCCAGGGCCCGCCAAACAACAATGACGGCTGCAACCAAAGAAATGGCTGGGCACTGTGGCGGGCGCCTGTAGTCCCAGCTACTTGGGAGGTGGAGGCAAGAGACTCGCTTGAGCCCAGGAATTGGAGGTTGCTGTGAGCTGTGATGCCGCGGCACTCTATCCAGGGTGACAGCTTGAGGCTCTGTCTCAAAAAAAAAAAAAAGATTCTCCCAGTGTGACTGCTGCGGGGAACAGAGAAATGGAGCCATTGGCAGGAGGAGGACGTGGATCAGAGAGGGACTTTCTCACTGGGAAATATTACTGCAGTTTTGTAATATTGCAGTATTGGTGGAATGGCCAAGTAGGGAGGAGGATAATGATAAAAAGAAAAGAGGTAATTGCAGGGCGAGCTGTTGAGCAGGCAAGAAGGGATAGACCAGGGCACAAGCGGCGGCTGCAGGTCAGAGCAAGGAGGGGACGGGACTGTCATCGTAACTACCTGGAAGGCAGAGCACAGCGTCCGTGGCTACCAAGCCAGGTACGTTTGAAGATTTTAGGTCATTCCCAGCTGATTATTTTTACTTCTTCAGTGAAAAAAGGAGCCAGGCCCACTGCTACCAGTGAAAAGGAGAAAGGTGAGATTGAACATCTGACAGCAGGGGACAAGGTCTAAAATGCGCATTTCAACAGTGACGTGATGATGGCAAAGCGCAAGATGGCGGCCCAGGCTGCGGGCTCCTGAGCGCCACCTACAGGTGTGCGCTTTTCTCGAGCCACATCCCGAAGCTCAGGTACAGGCACGGTGTGGACGGAGGGGACGCTGCTTTAATCAGAGCTCAGGTTTTGCCAGGAAGGTAGGGAAGGAGAGAAGGACGGATGAAGTAAGTGTATGATTTCAGGGATGAACCAGGGAATCCACGCTGAGCAAGGGGAGAAGTAAGGACCCAAGAGAGCTATGGGGAATGGCAAAGTGTCATAAGGTTGATGGATGGGAAGTCCCGGCAGGGTTGAAGAACGAGGGAATATGGATGTGCCAGGGCCTTCCGTTTGGATTTTCTCCACACTGGGACATAACTCATTCTGCGGTTCTCGCTGTAATCACATAGCTTTGCCCCACTTCCTACTTTCTGCTAGGTCACCTTTAAGTTACTTTAGTAGTCTCTGCCACCTTGGATGTGTGCCTGCCCCAGTCTCCCTAATATGTGAGATTCACATTTCCTCAGACCTACCTCCCTTTCTCCAGGGAGACAGACACATATCCTTTGCTCATGACCCAGTTTCTTCCCCTCTCTAGATTCCCTTCCTAAAATCCACCTCTGCATTGGCTACCTAGAGGCCCAGCAGAAACTTCTAACTAACCCACTCACTCTTTTTTTTCATGCACATATATTTCAGTAGAGATGGGGTCTCACTCTTACTCAGGCTGCTTTCAAACTCCCAAGCTCAAATGATCCTCCAGCCTCAGCGTCCAAAAGTGCTAGGATTCCAGGCGTGAGCCACTGTGCCCGGCAAACCCACTGACTCTGTTCCCCACGGCACCTCCCACACCTCCAGGATGTGTCCCAGGTTTTCTATCAATTCCTTTTCTGTGCATCAGACTAGATTGGTCTATGATTGCAGAAGAAGTTTCCAGGGAGGGTGTGGCCCCATCCTCCCCATAGGACATAACTGACAGTACGGGAGAATTAATACAGTCTGTGATACTACACACAGTCAGAGGCAGAGCCTTGTTCTGTATCTCTATGATGGGATAATTCTCTGAGGCCGGCCATGCTCAGGAAAATGTCTAATTCAGGCCAACAGCTGGCTCTGGCTATCCACTTAGAGCCCCCAAATTCATAATCACCCATAGATTACCAATATGTCAAGAGGATCAGAGGGATATATTTTTATACAAACCTAAGACCTCCTCTGGATTCAAATTTTCCAAATTTGCTTCAAGTATTTGCTCTGTTTTCTATAATGGCAACAGATTTATTGTATCAGAGACAGTATACTATATCTACCATGGTCTGAATGTGTCCCCTCCAAATTTCGAGTGTTGAAACTTAATAGCCAATTGATAGTAATAAGACCTGGGGTCTTTAGGAGGTGATTAAGCCAAGAGGGTTCCTCCCTCGTGAATGGGATGAAGGCCCTTATGAAGGAAGCGTCACGAGCATTCTCTGCAGGAGACAGTAACAGGCACCATCTTGGGATCAAAGAGCAGTTTTGATCAGACAACTGAACATGCTGGCACCTGAGACTTTCCAGCTTCCAGAATTGTCAGTAATAAACTTTTGTTCTCAGAAATGTTCAGTCTCAGGCACTTTGTTAGAGCAGCGCACCAGCACACACAGCATAGTATCTCAAGCACTGTAACTGCAGCACACTCAAGATAGTATCTCAAAATCCATTCACTTCTTTTTAAATAATAGCACCCCTAATGTTTAGCTGGACACATGGCCGCCCAAAATAAAAACAGTATTTCCCAGACTGACTTGTAGCTAGATGTGGCCATAGATCTAAACCCGAGCTAGGCACAATGTGTGATTATCTAGCTTTGCCCCACTTCCTACTAGATCTCCTTTAAGTTAGTTTAGTAGTCTCTGCCACCTTGGATGTGTGCCGGCCTCAGTCTTCCTAATATGTAAGGGGTGGGTAAGGTAAGGGATGGGCCATTCTTTCACTCTTTCCCCTGCTTCCACCCTCCTGCTGCTGGGAATGGCAAAGAAACAAGACAGAAGGAGCCAAGCTGCCCGTATGGTCCTATGAAGTAGAGCCACCGTACCTGTCCTTCATTCTCCCAAGAGAGAAGTAAACTTCCCTTTTGTTTGACGTGCTGTTCTTTTGGGGGTCTGTCACATGCACCTGGAATGGTAGCCTAATACTCTCAACCTTCTCTTTCTTTACCCTATATGTGTCAGACACGTACAAAATGCCTAACTCATGCTTTGATCTCTCCATCCTTCATTCCACTCTTGAATACGTCAAGGATAAGATTGTTACATTGGTGATTTTCTCCTTAATAAGGGAGAATTTAAAATTTATATCAAAGAGAAAGATAGATCTTCTTTCTGAATGCCTGGGGTCTACAAATGCAATGACTAGATCCTATTCCCAAACTTTCATGATAAATGATTGTCTTTGAGTCAAATAGCAAATATTGGAGTATTTGAACAATAATATTTGAATAGTAATCTTGAAACAGAATTAGTTGTGTTTAGTTCTCAGTATTCCAACAGAAATGATTTCCTTTACAATATGCCATCTTGCACCTTCCCATTTGTATTGTTATTGCTAAGCCACCCCATTTTAATTATCATTTAATTATCTTTATCTACAGTTGAGTGCCCCCCTTCTGTTGGAAAACCTATTTTATATAGACCAAATCATGGGTAATTACCTACCAAAAGCAGACTTATCTAAATTCGCACTGAAATGAGATGAGGAAGGTCCCTTAAGTCATAAAATCATTCAAAATTAGATCTAGGAAAAAAGGACAGCATTGAACTTGAATTTATAGACTACCAACCACTGGTAGCTGGCATTGGGCATCAGTGCTTATCCCTGTTGCCTGCTGTGGGGTATGGAATTTCAGTTCTAGATTCAGCCTCTAGAATGTACATTGTGGCAGATACTGTGAGTAGATTCACTCTCCATCTTTCTACAAACCATATTATCTTGCCTTTCTCTGCTATGGAACCTAGAGGGGTATTAAATTCTCACTTTCTCATCCCCACCTCGTCCCCTTGTAGTAAGGAGACACCATGTAACACGGTTCTGATCAATGAGAAATACATGTATATAACCCACCTATTTAAAAGCATAAATTGGCTCGGCGCCTGTGGCTCAACGGGCTAAGGCGCCAGCCATGTACACCTGAGCTGGCAGGTTCGAATCCAGCCTGGGCCCGACAAACAACAATGACGGCTGCAAACAAAAAATGGCCGGGCATTGTGGCGGGCGCCTGTAGTCCCAGCTACTTGGGAGGCGGGGGCAGGAGACTCGCTTAAGCCCAGGAATTGGAGGTTGCTGTGAGCTGTGATGCCACAGCACTCTATCCAGGGTGACAGCTTGAGGCTCTGCCTCAAAAAAAAAAAAAGCATAAATTGCTGGCATTCTCACTCCTGGGTAAGTACTTGTTCACCAATGTTAATACCAGCTTTATTCACAACGGCCAAGAGGTGGAAACACCTCAAGTCTAGATGAATAGATAAACAAAAAGTGGTATATTCATATAATGGAGTATTACTCAACCATAAACTAGAATGAAATCCTGATACACACTCTAACAGGGATAAACTCTGAAAATAATTACACTAAATGAATTAGGCAGATTAAAAAGGACAAAAATATTGTATGATTCCATTTATATGAGGTCCCTAGAATAGGCAAATACATAAAGACAGAAAGTAGAAAAGAGGATACGGAGGGCTGGGCGTAAAGGGAATGGGGAATTGTTGAATGGGTATAGAGCTTCTGTTTGGCATGATGAACAGGTCTGGAAAAGGACAGTGGTGGTGATTACACAACTTTGTGAATGTGCAATATATATGTGTATAAGAATGCCACTCTATAGTACGTTTAAAACGGTTATAGTAGTAAACTTTGTTATGTGTAGTTTACCACAATAAAAACCCCACAAATTTAAAAATCTTCATGACTGTTTTCTAGTTAACAAATTGCTTAAAGATTCAATGTGCTCCTAATTAAATAGAATTCTGACTTAATACCAAGGTGCCTTGAAGGAAGTTCATTTTACCCCTAGGCAAACAGGAGATAACATCAAGAATAAACAATGGCAGAGGCTTTGTGGCTCCCTAAATATCTGTTTTTGCTTTTCCACCTTGAAGACAAGGAGAACAGAAGGGATCTGAGAGAAAGACACGGAAAATGTGCAAACTTCCAGTTGGTGCTGACCGAGAAAGGGGCACCCACAGGAGGCAGGAGATGCCTGTGCCAGCTGAGCAGGACGAAAGGCTTTTTTTTTTTTTTTTTCAGTTTTGGTTGGGGCTGGCGCCCTACTCTTTGAGCCACAGGCACCACCCAGAAAGGCTATTCTGGGCATGTATATAACCCACCCAGAAGTTTGAGGCACTCCTCCATTTGGGGGGTCTTGCACATGATTTTATCTTCCCAGTTAGGGAACACATTGAAGAGGGGTGGTGTTAGCCAGAGGAGCAGCCAGCATGGCCTGAGCTCTGTACACAGAGGCCTGAGCCCCTGCTTGACACCTGGTTCTTACTTGAGAATAAGTTAACGTGTGTGGAGTGCTTAATTTTCCAGGCACTGCTGTAAGCATTTAACGTTTATTACTTCCTTTAAATCTAATAAGATGCTTATGAGGTATGTGTTATTATTTCCATCTATAGATCAGAAAATTGGGGCAAAAAAGGTTCATCTGTCCAAGGCTGCAAATAACAAGTGGCAGAGTCAGGATTTGAACCCAGGCAGTCTGGCCTCAGGTTCCTCTTGCTGAAGCACCTCTTTGTGCTGCTTCTTGGGATCCTATTATACAGTTTTTTCCTCTGAGTAGTATCTCAATCTCCAGCTGTGTTTTAACTTCAAAATATTTTTAGCTAATATCCTCTTTGCCATCATCATAGGTTTAAAGAGGAACAAAAATAATGTCTGTCTCTGTGTGTGTGATTATACAAATCAACTAACTTTCTGTTACATAATTATATTAATTAGGGAAACATTACCAGCTGTCATGGATACAACCCCAAAATTTCATTTGCCTAACACAATGGAAGTCTAATTCTTGCTAACGTAAAGTGAAAAATGGGTGCTCCAAACCAGAAGATGACTCTCTCCCCAAAAGGCTTCCATCTTATGGTTTCACCTTCTTGGAAATCACAGCTCCTAAGGATGGCATGCTCTTCTGTATCAAACATTAAAGAGAAAGAACGTGGAGGCCCATCTAATAAAGGTTAGTATGAGCCAGGCCTGCAAGTGACACACACCACACAAGTCTACACTCCTTTGACTAGAACTCAGTCACGGGGCCTCCCCTAACTACTGAGGAAGCTTGACCAGCTATGTGCCCAGGGAAGTAAGGCAGCTCTCCTAAGCCAGAGATTTGAATTATGACAGTGTTCTGGGTAGCTCGGATGGCCACCAACAAGTAAGGACTTTTCCTATTACTCTTCCCCGCCACATCTATTATTATCTACCAATGAGCCTTTTTGAAGTTTATACATTAAAAGTCCAGAAGTAATTTAAGACATTTTGAAACTTTCCCATAGAGAGATATCAGTTAAGGTCCATAAGATATAACCACGCATAGGTTCCCCAGCTAGCAACACTTTTGTGAAGTACTTTAAAACTATTGTGGGCAAACATCTTATTAAAAGATCAGATCTCAATCTCATGTGGCAGGGAAATGGGACTATGATTTTTGCCCCTTTTCTGCTTGATTTATAATTTAATAATAATAATAACTTCTAGGTTAACTGGAATGTATGTTTACACGTCATACCAATAACGAGGGGATGATAATGGGATTTCTCTATCAAAACTATCGAAAGTAGGAGTGACCCCAGAAAGCAATTGGTCTGAGTGCCTATTACAGAAGAAAATGTATTCTCTCTAATGAAGTAGGATGATAGTTAAAATAAATTAGGGCATGGCTTTTAAAACACATTAGAAACATACGATTACTTATTTATTTATTTATTTATTTTTGAGACAGAGCCTCAAGCTGTCACCCTGGGTAGAGTGCCGTGGCATCACAGCTCACAGCAACCTCCAATTCCTGGGCTCAAGTGAGTCTCTTGCCTCCGCCTCCCAAGTAGCTGGGACCA
>CAUYRH010036290.1:0-14447 GCA_963574655.1 Perodicticus potto | reverse complement strand
CACAGCAACCTCCAATTCCTGGGCTCAAGCGAGTCTCCTGCCTCTGCCTCCCAAGTAGCTGGGACTACAGGTGCCCGCCACAACGCCCAGCCATTTTTTGGTTGCAGCCGTCATTGTTGTTTGGCAGGCCTGGGCTGGATTCTGGCCACAAGCTCAGGTGTACGTGGCTGGCGCCTTAGCCTGTTGAGCCACAGGCACAGAGCCAATGTTAATCAATTTTAATTTAAATTCAAATAGGCTCATGTCACTAGTGGGCACTTAGTGGGCAATGCAGGTCTAGAGAGTAGGACTTGAAGGACACCAGGAGGCTCCTCCATCTCCAAACTCCTGTATTCCTGTTTCCCCCAGAGCACCAGTCTCCAAAGCTGAAAATGACACTTTAAGAAATGGATGCAGAATGAAAATATAGCTATATAACAGAGTTCTTGGTTATAAACACAAGTCAACTCTAGTTGACTTACACAAAAGATGTTTTTGCGGATAATCACCCCCACAGAATGAAGCCTGTGGAGTCAAGCTTGAGCTAGAACAAAGGCAACTGATGCATGGGCAAGATCCTGCCCCCAAGAACAGTATGCCTAGGACGGCGTTACTGGCCTTAACGTCATTGGACACCTGACTTGCTACCACACTGCAGGATTCTGCTGCCCTTGGTTGCTTTCTTCTAGCTATTGAATTCTCATCTCCACAATGGCCACTTCCAATAATCTCCAGCTGAACTTGTGCCACTGTATCACCCCTTAGAGAGCCATGCTACAGCTGTCAGCTGTAGGAAGAAAATATTGTCCCACCTTCTAGGTTCACAGATGCCACCCCTCCTCATTTAGGAGCCAGGAAGGGAGTCATTGTAGCCAAAAGTGTTTATTTAAATGAAAAATTCCGATTTTATTTCCAAATAGATTTTTTTTCTTTCTTTTTTCCTTCCTTTCTCTCTCTTTCTTCTTTCTTTTCTTTTCTTTTTTGCTTCTTTTTTTTCTGACAAAGAGTCTAACTTTGGCACCCTGGGTAGAGTGCCCTGGTATCACAGCTCACAGCAACCTCAAACTCTTGGGCTCAAGTAATTTTCTTGCCTAAGCCTCCCAAGTAGCTGGAACTACAGGTACCCACCACAATGCCGGGCTAGTTTTCCTAGACTTGCTCAGGCTGGTCTGGAACTCCTGAGCTCAAGCAATCCACCCCAAATAGATTAACTTTTATGCAAACTATAAAGAACTGGAGGCAAACTCAGACTGATCTGTTATATAGAAAAGGTTCTTTTAAGTCTTTTAAATTTCCTGAATATAATTACTATTTTATTAATTAATAATTAGCCAATAAATTCTATTAAAGTTGTGGAAGGATACTTGAGTATAATATAATTATGGTAAAGTCATACTTCATAATTTATAATTGCCTTGGGTAAGCTAACAGTTGATACAATTGAAATCTATGAAAAAGTTAGAACTACATTGCTTGGTGTGTCCCTGCCACCTAGTGGCAGGAAACATTGATACTACAATGGACATCCCAGTGTGCTTCAACAAGGTTTGCCAAGGACACCTGTCCCATTTTACAATTTTCCCAAAGTTTTGACCCAATCAACTGTACATAGAAATATTCCTAGGCACTTGAAATTATCTAACCTTCTATTCAGTTCCTTCACAGCTTAATTATAAACATAAACCTCTGAGAGCCAAAACATATCTAAGCATTACTTCATTCTCACATTCCCTAAAACACATTTCCCATCATTACATTTTACATGTCTCCAGAAACACATAGTTAAGGGTATGATATTATTATCCCACAGAGAATACCTTGATCACTCTTATAATTATGCAAATTAGCACTGGAGACACTGATGTCACGGATTTCCGGCTTTTAAAGGGATTCTTCCCCCAGAAGAATGATTAGCTTAGTTTAAGAAAATAATTAGAAAAAGATCTATCAGTATTTTTTGCAGACTACTCTAGTAAGGATAGGACAATCATGGGTAAATAATAATAAGTAAATAAGAGTAAATCCAGACTTCAGCTTCACTCCTAATCTTTGTAAGATTTTTTTTTTTTTGCAGTTTTTTTGGCCGGGGGGCTGGGTTTGAACCCGCCACCTCTGGCATATGGGGCCAGTGCCCTACTCACTGAGCCACAGGCATTGCCCCTCTTTGTAAGATTTTAAAAGGTAGTATTGATCAAGTTCCATATCCTATTAGCAAAATCAACACAATTAATTTCTCATATCTAAGAGCAGTAAAATTGACCTTATACTTCAGAGATACGTTCTTACTGCAACATTTTCCTCTTACAATATTCTAAAAGGAAGGAGTAAGCATCAAACAAGTGCCCTCATAAAGTTTCTGGTAGGGGATTGGGCTGAAAAGGTGAGATGAGGTTGGCAAAGGCTCCTTAATAGGGGTCCATGCTCCCTGGAGAGAGTGAGTCCATGGCTCCCTGGTATTAGTTGGCATGCTATCCTTGGTTCACACTATGCATGGGAGTAAGTAAAAAATTTAAAACTCTTTCCAATGCAATGTTTCTGCCACCCACATCCTCCCAGTGCTTATTTACTTTGGGTAGGAAAGAGGTTGTTGGTTTACTTGTAATTATCCTACAGGTTTTTTTTTTTTTTTGAGACAGAGCCTCAAGCTGTCACCCTGGATAGAGTGCTGTGGCATCACAGCTCACAGCAATCTCCAATTCCTGGGCTTAAGCAAGTCTCCTGCCTCTGCCTCTCAAGTAGCTGGGACTACAGGCGCCCACCACAATGCCCGGCCATTTTTTGGTTGCAATCGTCATTGTTGATTGGCAGGCCTGGGCTGGATTCAAACTCGCCAGCTCAGGTGTACGTGGCCGGCGCCTTAGCCCATTGAGTCACAGGCGCTGAGCCTATCCTACAGTTTTAAAAGAAAAAAATGTAAATGTGAACTTACCTGAGATTTTATTATCTATTTTAGATTATATAAAATAAACAAGACATTTTTGTTTATAATTTTTCTGAGTGTGATACTTCTTGAAGCAATCTTCTGGATAAAGTCCAGGCTTCCTCTTGCAAATCTAACAGTAGAAAATGGTCTCTCATTTCTTCTGCTGCAAACCATGCAATCCTTTGTTGATTTTATTTTTCATTTTGCGTTATAAAATACTTCTCCCCATTTAGCCGTTCCTCAGCGTCAGAAGATGATGGTCTTTCTCTCTTTCTTGAATTTCTGTTCCTCACATTGCTCATAAGCAGAGTGATGAGATTTATTCTGTAGGAAAGGTGTGTCTGCACTTTTACTCCAATATAGCCAGCAAAAAAAAACACAACAATAACAACAAACTGTTCAGGGTATCTTCTGCAACATAGGAGCAGAAGAATCAGAGTCTGAAAGAAGGAGGAAGATTGAAGCCTTAAACATGAAGGCAAGATAGATTTGAGGCTGGGGAACTGAAGAATCAGGGTCAATGGGTTGAAGGGAGACAAGGAAGATTGTTTCCTTCACAGGAGCAGGATCTGATAATAGGGATTTTGAAACGTTGAAAGATGAAGAACTTTGCTAAACTGCTGAGTGGACTGAGCGACCTGGCAGAGGCCTGGTGCGGATGGAGTTACGGTTATTAGCACTGGGTGGACCCAGCCACTTTGTCCCTTATCTGTGCTACCCTCACCATCTTCTTTTATAGCCACGCCTTCCCCTCCTCTTTCTCTTACTCTCTCCTTTGCTGTGGCTGACTCTCTTTTCATAGATGGCCATATCAGTTTTATCATAGTTTTACATAAACCTGTAATTTCTTATACTTACTGAAAATTTAAATTAAAATTTGTGAGTTGAATCTTCTGTATTTCTTTCTACAGAGTAAGTCTCTCATGAAATCTATGACCTTCGACTTTTTTGTTGTTGCTGTTCTTGGATATTCCTAAAGAAGGAGGGAAAAGCAGAAGGCTCTCTAATCCTAAAATAAAAGTTATTCTTCCACTGTCATCAAAGCCTAGTATCTAAGAAGTTGGCTACCCTCCAAAGAGCTTGCGTTGGTGCAAGCATGATTATGCCTATCTAATTAGAGAACATGCAAAGATCAGTTATGTTATCTTGTGATTTAGAGACAATACTTTCTACACTACACTTTTTTTTAAAGGTAAAAGTCATACCCTTGGAGAGCTTAGTAATAAGTAGTACTCTTAAAATGGTTAAAAAAAAAAAAGATTGAAAACGTTTCAGAAATATTTATTATAAGTATGGACAAATAAATAACATTTTAGGAATGAATAATAAAAGTGTAGACTCCTTTGAAAATATTACAACTGCATATTCTTCCAAAAGGATAAAAGACACAAAAACTGTGCAGAATGCTATTTCATTTCTGACCTCAGGGAGGGGCAGCCCTGGGCATTGTAGCATCCTGAGGCTCCACCGCAGCTAGTGTGGGAAATTTGACCACTGCCTTTTTTCCCTTTAATAGTCTCCATTTACCCAAATCGCTGTTTTGTTCATCTTTGTAAGAATACTTCAGTCCTGAGTCTTTTGTTTTTCATCTCTTCTGATTGGGAGCATAAGGTCACTATCCACAGGAAAAGTGGAGGATGCCAGGGAAGTTACACTTTCACACTAATCTACCCGAGGGGACGTCCAAAAAGAATATAAAGTATCACGCCAAAATAAAGTGATTCACTGGCACACAAATTCTCTCATTTCAGTGATTTAAAGTCCCATAGAAAGACTGGCATTTTCTATGCATTTTTGAAGAGAAGAGAAAAGGGAATTGGGGTGTGTATAGTAGTAGCTATCTCAGGAGCGATTAGCCTGCCGTTTAATCCAGGAAGATAAATCACAAGGACCTAAGAGTTTAATTTCTTTGAATTCATGTAAATTAGTATATGTATGATTTTACTTCTACACATGAAGTTAATTTTGTCGGCTATGGTTGCTGTGTGGTGTCAATACACATATTTACTAATGTTATGTAAAATGGGGCCCATTTATGTAGTAATTATGTCTGTAATTTAGACACACAATATGAGTTTTACTAGGGAATCAGGTGCGTTCATAATCAACGAAGGGAAAAAAGGGAAACAATCTCAAGCTTTCGTGTAGCTCCCGTTTCTCATCAATCATAATCAGAGGTTTGGTCTAACTACCTTTAGGATTACTCTCGCTGGAATCAACCACTTTAGAACCACATCTAGACGCTAAGTTTAGAAATGCCACCGCAAAAGAAAACATCGTAGTGACCCGCGGGTCGAGAAAAAAGAGCGCTTGGAAGGAACCACCGGACTCTGGGGAGGGGTGGCGGGAAGGGGGACTCGCACACCGGTAAATAATTTGACAAAAGAATTAAATCCCCAGCGAGAACAACTTGTGTTTCTAACTCCAGTGGCCGCTGGATCCACGACCCCACATGCTTCCTCGGCCCACAGCCCCTGCTGCCCAGACCCCGGCCCGGCGCCCCCTCCGGTGGCGCGCGGGTTCCCCCAAACCCGCGCAGTGGGCGGCGCCCGGCCCCACGCGCCGCTCCCAGGCGGGACTGAGGCCCCGCCCCTCCGGCCCCGCCCCGCCCCGCCCCGCCCCCCGCCAGTTTCCCGGGACCCGCAAGTTGAAGCGCCGATTCCCCTAGCGGGACGCCGGGACGCCCGCCGCGGCGCCTCACCACTTTGTAGCCGCTCGGTTTTCGGGGCGGGCAGTCCTCTCCCCGCGGGCCCGGGGCGGGAGAAGGGGCCGGCCCGCGGCGGGGTCTGTCTGTCACCCTCTCCTCCCTCGTCCTCCCCCGCCGCGTCCCTGCGCCGAGTGTGGCGGCTCCTGCCACCCAACTCCCTCGAGCGGCGGGCGCCTCAGGAGAGGCCGCGCTCGCCCCAGCCCTGCACGCGCGCCGGGCGCCGCCGAGCAGCCCCCGCCCCATCCGTCTCACCCGGAATCCGGGGTCAAACCCGGGGGCGCCCTCGCCCCGACCCCGGGCGTCCCTGCGGTGCCCGCGGCGAGGGGGCGCGCGGGGCGGGAAGGGTCCGCGGGGCGCAGCCGGCCACGCCGCGGGACCGGGCGGGGGCGGAGCGCAGCCTCCCGCCGCCTCCTCCCCGTCGCCCTCCTCCGCCGCCTCCGCCTCCTCCTCCCCGTCCTCTGCTCGCGGCCACCGCCTTCGCCGGGCCGAGGAGCGGGCAGTCCGCGGCGCTGGCTCGGGGCTGCGGGATGGGGACTTAGCGCCACGGCGGCGGCAGTGGCCGCGGAGCAGCCGGCCGCCGCCCCCGGGCCCGTCCCGCCTGGGGCGCCGGGCGCGGCCAGCCCGCCCCGGAGCCGGGCCAGCGGGCGGCGGCGGCGGCGGAGCTGGGCAGGTGGCTGCGGCTGGAAGATGGCGCCCTCGGGCCCGGGCAGCGCCAGGCGGCGGTGCCGGCGGGTGTTGTACTGGATCCCGGTGGTGTTCATCAGCCTCCTGCTCGGCTGGTCCTACTACGCCTACGCCATCCAGCTGTGCATAGGTGAGTGCGCGCCCCCCGCGCTCGGGCCGGTCCCCCGGCTCCCGGAGGGAGGGCGCTGTCCTGTCGCCAGCCTCCCCGCTGCCCCCACAGGCAGCCCAGCCGGACGGTCCTGGGACGCGGGAGCCGGGCCACTCAGCCGCGCTTCCCTTCTCCCCACCCCGGAGGCTGCTGTGCGCCCCGGGCGCTGCCAACCGGCCGCTCTGCGCTGGCCCCGCGGCCGAAAGCAGCCTCCAGGCAGCCTCATGCCGCTCGGACTCCCCTGCCTTCCCCTCGCAACTCGCCGGTTGTGGTGTCACCTCCACCCCACGCACACACAGCCAAGCCTTCCGCTAATCACGGCCACCGCAGGAGCACTCCCTAGATCGGCGGGACGGTACCCGGGACAACTGTGGTCTCTGCTGCCCGCAGCCTCCGTGGGGAAGCGAGGCCGGGGAGGCTGCGCTGGAGTGGGAGGGTTGGAAGCTGGGCCCGGGGTAAGAGAGGCTCCAGACCGAGCAGGGGTGCTGGCTGGGGCTACGGACCTTGATCCCTTCCTGGTTGTCATTAATCTACTTTTTAAATTTTGCCACAGCGCTCAGGGTGCCTTTATAATTTGAGGATTGCCAGTTGGACACTTTGTAGTTAAAAGGGGGTGGTGCACTCCTAGAAAGTATTTCCAAAGACATATGCAACACAGAAGACCGTAATTTAAATGTTACCATAACAGAGAGGAGGGAAAAAAGAGGTGATTATCTGAGATTTTACATCCTGAGGGTTAAGAAGGCTCAAGTCCAAGTTCTAGGTTCCCGAATTGGTGACTGGGGTCCTTTCAGTGTTGATAATTGGGGGGAAACGGGTGCAGTTGACTGTCCTCAAGTAGAAAATACAATTATGTCAATTATGTCGCTTAATGTAAGCTGGCTTCTACCTTCACAGGTCTGTGAAAAGTGTTCTGGGTTATCAGAAAAAAATGTTAAAATAGAGGGTGACTTTTTTGCCAGTGACTTGTGAATGGTTTCTGTGTTTTCTCTTCACCTAACAAAGTATCTCTGTGTTTGCCCTAGGAAGCACTAGCTTTGAGTGGGACAAGGGAACAAGATTAATAGTGCCCTTATTTAGTTTAACCTTCACTTCTTAAGCATTTTCAAAGCTTCAGAATTGAGACATTGGATCTTAATATTTCTTTACTAGATTTAGACACAATATGATAGTAAACAAAAGTCTGTTTAGAAAATACATATTGGGCTGTACTGACATATTTTCATGACAATACATCTATATATGTGATATATATGTGATATTCAAGTCATCTAATACATATAGGATGAAACAGGTTGTAATTTTTGTATTAAGTGTTACTATTAAAATAGCTTGCTTTACACTGTGTATGTTACATAATTGTTAGGGACCTTCGTTGTATTTCATTCTTTCTCCCTCTTAAAAACAGTGACCAGTATCAATGTAACTGGTGCAAAAGAGAGAAGTCCTAGAAGGTCTTCATTATCAAAATAGGCAGCTTATTCTGTATTATCACATTAAGCTAAGAAGCTTAGCCTGGTACAGTGTCTCCTGTTTATCAGGAGGAGACATTTGAAGGCAGAGAGAGCTCTTCTTTCCTTGGCAAGCACCTCTCTGAACCTAGCAGAAGTGCTACAGGGGAGGTCTTCCTGTATTAGCTAGACAGGTGATGGGGAAGAAACTAAATGGAAAATTTTTCTTAAATTTGGATCATATTTTTGTATGTGCTTTCTGTAAGTTTAAGACAGATCTGAAGCATCCATAAAACCCCCATCACTATTTTATTAAGTGATAATTTGCCTCTTCTTACACTGCCTAAGTGACAGCACCAGTTATAGATAGACACTTCTCCTGGTGATCATAAGTGAAGTCTCCTATCCCTTCTCATCACTGCCTACCTGGCCTGGCACAGTGCCCGCCACATTGAAAACAATCAGTCAACCATGTTGAATACACAAATGATTCAGAGGCAATATCTCCTAGGTTGTCAGAAAGTAGTTTTTTCTATTTCTGTACAAACAGAAAGTAAGTGATTGTTACAAAAGGTCTCAATCCGGAAGTCTGGCAGGTGAATGAGTTGAATTTGATTCTAGAGACATGGCAGTGTAGGAGTGGTAGGCTTCAAATGCCTCACATGGCCTTGGTTGGGTGGGACATTGAAATTAACTGTGCAGTTTCTTTATAGCACTGGAAAAGATGGCGACTAGTGTGACTGGCACACAAAACCAGCCTCTGCTCCTTTCCACAGACAAAGCAAATAGGGAAGCCAACCCCCACCCCACCCCCAGTGTTCATCACACCTCAGACTGCCCTGCCTCTTGTGGGTTTTCTGTTGGAAGTTACTGTTGACAAGCAGATTTTCCCATTTTCCCCATAAAACAGTTGGCCAAGGTTGGGACCCGAGGGTGGGGGTTGGGGACTAGGAACTGGAGTAGGTGACAAATAGAATGGAACAGGCAGGGTGATTTACCCTGGTCCTCCCTCCACATCTGCTGTCAGCCAGGGATGACCCTGAATATAAATTACTCTCTGCCCTTTGCTGAATGAACTGCAATTTAGGAGTAGTGCTTATTCTGGTATCCTTGGAAACTGGAGATAATGATTCTCATTACAGTTAGCTTCTATATTTAACAACGCGGATGTGTGTGGCTCTCTAGGCACTTTTTCAGTTAGCATAATTTTTGCTTAGTGTTTGTGTCTTATAAAAATAACTCATCTCTTTTTTGAATATGTAATAGGTGTACATATAAAATGTAAGGGATGTACATGTGTCGCAGGAGAGTCGAGTGTATCACTTAAGTTTGCTTCCTCTTCTGCCAAAGACAAGATCACAAAGGCCTGTTAACAGGTGTAGTCCTTTGGAACAAATCTGTGTAGTTTGTGGATGAAGTAGGCTCTTTTATTCATAATTCTCCCCCTCCATCCTTGCCTTCAGCTCTTACTCCTTTTTCCTTTTTCCTTCTACACTTCTCTCCACCTCTAGCTTCTTGCCTGTGATCTCTTTAGTTATTAGCCAGCTTGTTTTATGGAAAGTAAGATAAATTCAAAGGGTAGAATTTGTAAGATGATACTTTAGGAGGCAGAACAAGAGGGAGAAAGAGTAGTCTGCAGGCCCAAGCATGCTTTATTCAATAGATGCGCTGGACGTGGTTGGATATTTTACAGATCTATTATCTATATATCACGTTAACTTCGCTTGTTGAAGAAGGTAATTGAAGTTTTCCTTTTAAGTGCTAACATTTAAAATTGTTTTAATTATTTTTCTACTATTTTATTTTGTTTTAACTATATTTTCTTTTCTTTTTGAGGCACAGTCTTACTTTGGACACCCTTGGTAGAGTGCTGTTGCATCATAGTTCACAGCAGCCTCAAATTCTTGGCCTCAAGTGATCCTCTTGCCTCAGCCTCTTATGTAGCTAGGACTACCTGCGCCCACCACAATGCCTGGCTATTTTTTAGGGCTGAGATCAGGGGTCTTCAAACTACGGCCCGTGGGCCACATGCGTTGGTGTGAATTCTATTGGTTCCCATTTTGGTTTTTACTTCAAAATAAGATATGTGCAGTGTGCATAGGAATTTGTTCATAGTTTTTTTTTTTTTTTTTTACTATAGTCTGGCCCTCCAGTGGTCTGAGGGACAGTGAATTGGCCCCCTATTTAAAAAGTTTAAGGATGCCTGGCCAAGATCTTGCTCTTGCTCTTGCTGGTCTTGAACTCCTGAGCTTAAGCAATCCACCCACCTCGGCCTCCCTGTAATCCCATGTAGTCCTAGGATTATAGGCATGAGTCAACCATGCTCAACCTGTTTTCACTATTTTTCTATTTTTTTTTTGTTATTTTGTTATAATTTCAAATTTACTGAAAAATTTCAAGAAAAGAAACTTCCACATACCCTTCTTTAACCATTTTGCTTCCATTTTTCTGAAATGTACTACTTCCCCACTCTCTCTCTCTCTCTCTCTTTTTTTTGAGATAGAGCCTCAAGCTGTCACCCTGGGTAGAGTGCTGTGGCATCACAGCTCACAACACCCTCCAACTCCTGGGCTCAAGTGATTCTCCTGCCTCCACCTCCCAAGTAGCTGGGATTATAGGCACCTGCCACAATGCCCTACTATTTTTTGGTTGCAGCTGTCATTGTTGTTTGGCGGGCCCGGGCTGGATTCGAACCCGCCAGCTCAGGTATATGTGGCTGGCACCTTAACTGCTTGAGCCACCGGTGCTGAGCCTACTTCCCCACTCTCCTCATAGGCAGATGTTAGGAGAGGTTTAGCTCGTGCACTCAGATGGTTCTGAGTTTACTTAGGGTTTTACTTTAAGTCATTTTAGATAATCACAGAGATTAAAATGTGTAGTGGTCAGCTAGGTCAACCCCTTCTTGCACTTGTAGATGAAAGAGTTAAATGTTCAAGAGTTTCTGCAAGTCTGTCCTTTCTCCAAGTTACCTAGTGAGGTGTCAGCAATGACTTCAGCTGCTGTGGTGCAGGTGACAAAATATCTCCCTTTCCCGTCAAACCCTTCACCAAATCTTTCTAGTCCAATATGGTTGTTCAGTAAGTCTCTTAAACTTTGTTGAGGTTTAATAAGAGTTGGAGCTCTGAAAGTAAGTCAGTGGTCTTCACACAATCATTTCAGAGTTTTAGAAGGCTTTGTCATTTGGGTCATATGCTAAATATTTTTGACTTTGCAGGACATACAGTCTCTGTTCCAGCTACTCAAAGATGCTGTTATAGAGAGCAGCCATAGAAAATACTTTAACAAATGGATGTGGCTGTGTTCTAATACAACTTTAGCAAAAATAGTTGGCAGGCCAGATTGGCTCTTGGGCAACAGTTTGCTGTCCTTTGGAGTGTATTAGAAATTAAACTATTAGAATATTTGAGGTTTTACTCACAGTTTTGCTGTCTTTATTAATTGTCCCTCAGCAATAATTACAACTTCTTATATTCTGCAATGATTACTGAAGATGTTTAAGAATTAAAAAAATCTGTCCCTATATTTACTTTGAAAGATACAGAGCCATCAGCCAGGCATGGTGGCCCATGCCTGTAATCCTAGTGCTCTGGGAGGCCAACGCAGGTGGATTGCTTGAGCTCAGGAGTTCCAGATCAGTCTGAGAAAGCACAAGAGCCTCTCTCTAAAAATAGCTGGGCCTCGTGAATGGCATCTGTAGTCCTAGCTACTGGGGAGGCTGAGGCAAAAGGATATCTTGAGCCCAAGAATTTGAGGCTGCTATGAGCTAGGAGGCCAGAGCACTGAACCCCAAGGCTACTGAGACTGTCTCAAAAAAAAAAAAGAAAAGATACTGAGCCATGTTTTCCTTCCTTTAAACAAACAAACATCTTTAAGAATAAAATATATAAAATCTCTTAGTTGGATTTTGTCAAATTATGATCCACCATTAATTCAAGATCACTGCAAGCTCAGGAATAGAGACTGCTGGGGCTCTTACTGCCTTCCATTATGAAATGAAGTTGAAGTACATAGAAAAAGAAACATATTCCTGCTATTGGTAAACTGTCACTTAAAAACCACATAGGACATTAAAGCCTTTTTTTTAAAAAAGGGAAGATGTTCTTGGAAATACACATATTACTATCTACAAATATCAAAACACTTTAAAATGGAATGTAAGGCACATGTATAGAAAACTGATGCATACAAAATATTTAATGCCTAAATCCCTGTAGAAATTCCTTCTTGGGGCAGTGCCAATGACTTAAAGGAGTAGGGCGCCGGGCCCATATGCCAGAGGGTGGTGGGTTCAAACCCAGCCCCAGCCAAAAACTGAAAAAAAAAAAAAAGAAATTCCTTCTTGTTGATGGTAAAGATTCACAGTGTATTTTGTGACTTTTCTTCATATCAAATATATTGAAGATTTCAAATTTTGTGCATAGAAGGATAAAAACTCAACATTTCTTCAAATCCAGAATTTAGCTATATAAAATATGATGCTATGTTCCAAAGTCTTGATCTGTGCTAGCCTGTGACTTTTATATAAATGGTCCAAGGAGGTGGGGGGGACAGGCATGTGGGGAGAGTAGGAGAAAAGAAGACTCCATTTAATGCTCCATTTAGTGTGCCAGAGAATTCTTTTTCTTTTGATATACAAAGCGGCATTTCCATTTGCTATTAAACCCTATTAGAGATAACATTTGCAAAGCAATTAGCACAGTCTTAGCAGGTAGACATGCTCGGAAAAATGTTGAATGAATTGATCTCATTGTGATTTTTACTTTGTCTTATTCAACCCATTTTGGGTGTGAGATCATCCAATTGTATAATGCAAAATAAGTGAGAAAATAGGATCTCCAGGTCAAAGCTCATAATTTAAACTACAACTAGTTTGTTGTAGAAAAGTTTGCTTTTAAATGCTCGCTGAGAATGTCATCTATGCTGTTAAATACTTGCCTGGGTATTTTTAGTAACTAAATAGAAACCAAAGGGATGTTTTCTTAAATCAAGATAATTAATTGTCTCTAGAAAAGGTGTATTTCTACAAGGTTAGAAAGAAGTCAGCTTCTGAATATGCAGGTAGGGTTCATTGAGCCCTTGGTATATGCCAGGCATTTTCCCCCCACAGAAATGATTTAGAGGAGAACTTAATAGAGATCTTTTCCTAATAGCCAAGAAAAAAGAAATTGCCTCCAGGGGAAAAAACCGGAAACTGAAGGCTTCTGATCAGTTTGGCTATAAAGAAAGGGTATGTTACCTCTCAGACTGCCCTGGGCAGAGTGGTAGGAAAGCAGAAATAGAAACAAAACATCTCATGTCTAGGAACCTAGGAACCTGTGAATTGGTTACTGGACTGATAAAAGGGTAAACAACAAATCAAGTGAAAATGGCTTTGGGGAGAACTTAGGTAGCAATGAATTTGAATCATATTATAAATCTTACTGTATACAAATATCTCAGAGTGCGATTATGACCAGCACGCTTGCCCCCACAATGAAGCAGGTGGAGTTTTAGCTGCCTCTCTTCTTTTTTACTTGATGGTTGGGCCACTTTGGCTCTGCTCGCAGCTCTGAGCCTGGTACCTGGTGGGTGAAACTGGACAGGGAGCTTCATGAAGGAAGCTCCTTGAAGTCACAGACTGGGGAACCTAGCTTAGAAAATGGATAGAAACCAAGAGAAGGCGGGTGAAGCAGAGCTGACTGGCCTCCGCAGAGGCAGGTCATCGCAGAGCCACCACCACTGCTTCCACCTGTGTAAGGCAGGTCTGTTCTCATCCAGCCGGCTGCCCTGAGCTGGTTGCACCCACTTCCCAGGCAGAGGCGTTCAGCAAGCAAGGATAGTTGATCTTTTTTGTCTTGCGTTGTGAAAAGTGCCAGGAAAACAAAGAGACAAATGTTATATACTAGATACTAATATACATGGGGATAAGGAGTTCTTGGTGAGATGGTTTTCACTGGTTTATTTGTTTCATTTGTTTTTATTTTTCATCTCAGTGGAAAATTTGTGATTTTCTTTCTCAGAAAACTAGAACCATATACTTGCATCTCATAGTTTATACTACTGATTTCGTGTATTATTATTCTAACAGTTGTATCTCATCTCCCAGCCTTCCCTCTCCAGGAAGTAGTGGATTCCGGGGTGCCCTGAGATCCCGGCAGTCTGTTTATAATGACTGTAGAAATACTACGTTGTCTAACGTGCAAAAAGATAGACGGGAATGGCATAGATTTGTAATGGTGCCCTGTTGGAAATGCAGTATTCCAAAGATCATTAAACAATTTTAATATTATGTGGAATTCTATTATTACAAGTTACCATTTAGAAATGGTACAGAGAGTGGCTCTGCGCCTGTGGCTCAACCGGCTAAAGGCACCAGCCACGTACACCTGAGCTGGCGGGTTCGAATCCAGCCCGGGCCCGCCAAACAACAATGACGGCTGCAACCAAAAAATGGCCGGGTGTTGTGGCGGGCGCCTGTAGTCCCAGCTACTTGGGAGGCAGAGGCAGGAGACTCGCTTGAGCCCAGGAACTGGAGGTTGCTGTGAGCTGTGATGCCACAGCACTCTACCCAGGGTG
>CAUYRH010036289.1:0-53411 GCA_963574655.1 Perodicticus potto | reverse complement strand
AACCCAGCCCAGGCCCACCAAACAACAATGATGGCTGCAACCAAAAAATAGCTGGGTGTTGTGGCGGGTGCCTGTAGTCCCAGCTACTTGGGAGGCGGAAGCAGGAGAATCGCTTGAGCCCAGGAGTTGGAGGTTGCTGTTAGCTGTGATGCCACATCACTCTACCCAGGGTGACATCTTGAGGCTCTGTCTCAAAAAAAAAAAAAAAAAGTAAAATTTTTTGATAAGAGACCTGTAGCATTAAAAAGATTGCAGCCACTATTGTGAAATATTGGATTGAGATATTCTAGGAAAAATATACTTTTTCCCCATTCACTTCATCTCAACTCTGAAACACCGTTGTATTCCATAGAAACTCAAATTGTGAGAGGTTACATTTTCTCTGCCTGAAAAAAACAACTTTTGAGAATAAGACAGATGCCTGGGCTAACATTTCAGGCAATACTTGTTATCCTTTCACTTTCTGCCATGAGGGAGAGAAGTGTCAAGGGTAAAACTAGAGGTGTGGCTAGACCAGGGAAATATTTTGTTTCTACTCTAAATTGTCCCCATTGTTGCCTATGATTGACTCTGTATTGATTTTCAGTGGTTTAGGGTTAGTGTTATAAGTGGCTCACACTGGAGAGGACAGGTTTCCTATAAGCCTTTTTACAGTAAACATGAAATAATTTCTCTTTGTGAAAATTAATATTTTAGAAATTCTGGAATAAAGCAAAAACAATAAATGCTTATGTCATTTAGATTTTTAGGTAGTTATACTAAGTTAACATGAATTTACTATGGACTCAGATTATTCAGCATGTTATATTCAGTGTTTGACAGACTTGAAAATGGACTTGTCTTTGATGACTTGAAGCAGTATCAAGGGTAAGTAATCATGTGAAGTTTTTCAGTGTATGATGACCTCTAAATATATAATGTCAAATATGTTTAGATTTGATCTCTTTAAATGGCCTAAGAGCTGGAGGGAGGAAGCTTTTCATTTTGTGTAAAGTTGATTCATCTGTGATCTAACATCCAAGTTCAAAGTACAGAGACAGATACTACCTAGCATACCATTCTAATGTATCATGTGAAAGCAGTTTCTATTTGAAAGTTCCAGATAGATACTCCAGAACCGACAGGGGAATTCCAGCAAGGTCATTCACCCAGTAAAACTTTAAAGAAAAAAAAAGGGGGAAGGGGATTGCCCTTGTGTAAATATTAACCTGTCTGCTTTTAAGTGGTTCTTTTTTTTTTAATACTAAAGAGAGAGTTCAAACTGGATTCCTTTTATATTTCAAGTCAAAAATAATTAATTAATTTAAAAGTTAAGTTTATACCTTTGTTGTTTATTATATCTCTTCTGGATCGGTAAAATATCCAATACTTAGAAAAAATGGCTTCCCACTCTAACCCTTAAAATATTCAGTATACAAGACAGAGTACAGGCTGAAAGGAATTCTTAAAAGTTTTTTGGTCTGTTTTCCTTGGTAGTTATATCATTTAAAACTTACTCAGTTCTTGCCCTTAAAGCTTTATAAACCTGCCTTTAAATGACATTGAAAAACAGTCATTTGAATAAGCAAAGATTGCTGGATATACCTGATGAGTTAAAGTATTATCATCCTGTAAATGTCTGTTGTGTGGTTTAAATATACAATGAAATGTTGACTGTTTAGAAAATAGCCAAGCAGTATTGATCCCTAGGCTGGCAGTTTATTCAGTCCTTAATCTTGAAATTCATTTTTCATTTAATGTTAAAATTTGCACATGTAGTGCCTTTTAAATGATAGCCTATTGAATTTTGTTTTAATCTTAATTATTCTGGTAGCTTTTCGAATCTTTTTTGTTGGACTTATGTATTTGTCTATAGAGACCTTTGTGAAGGTTTCAGTATAATTTGCTAAGGTCCTTTCTATTCTGCAGACCTCATATTGCTACAGACATTGGCAGGTACATTCACTATCCACCTTTGGACAAAGTAGAGGTTTTTAAAAAGATATTCATTAAATATTGGGTGAATGTGAAATAGTCATAAAATATTTGTAAGGCTTATGGAATAACCACGTAGAGAACATTGGTGTATCTACAGCTGGTTTAAGAAAACAAGTTTATCATTACCTCTGATATCTCCTGTGGGCTCTTGATTCCATGCTTTTCTTATCTCTCAGAGGTAACCAAGTTTGTTTTTTTTTTTTTTTGAGACAGAGCCTCAAGCTGTCACCCTGGATAGAGTGCTGTGGCATCACAGCTCACAGCAACCTCCAATTCCTGGGGTCAAGCGAGTCTCCTGCCTCTGCCTCCAAAGTAGCTGGGACCACAGGCGCCCGCCACAACACCCAGCCATTTTTTGGTTGCAGCCATCATTGTTGTTTGGCAGGCCCGGGCTGGATTCGAACCCGCCAGCTCAGGTGTATGTGAATGGCGCCTTAGCCTATTGAGCCACAGGCGCCGAGCCATGGTAACCAAGTTTTTAATTTTGTGTTAGTAATTCTCTTCCTTTTCTCAGTGGTTTTATCACATTTCTGTATATCCCTAAATAGTATATGGATTAGTTTTACATATTTTTTGAATTTTATAAAAATAGAATAATATTTTATATCTTTTCCTAGGATATACCTTTTTTGGTTTTTTGCTCAACATTACAGCCTTATATTTCTCCATGGCAATGCATATAGCCATTGAAGACTAGTTTCACTGCTGTAATATTGTCATGTATGAGGATTATAAATTTATTAGATTATTGGTGAACATTTGGAATGTTCCAGTTTTTAGTTTTTACAGACGTTGCTCCTGTATATACATATAATCCTGTATATTTATCTACCACACATATGCAAAAACTTCTCTATCGAGGTTTCCCCCTATTTACATCTTTTAGAAATGGTGCTACAGTTAATATACCATATATATATATATGTCATTTCATGTGTGTAAGTTTTTAGTTATTACTGGGTGAAAAGTTATACGTGTTCATATTTGGTTGCCAGTTTGCTCTTCAGAGGAGATCTACCAATTTATCCTTCATTATTTCCCTTACCAACATTGTGTCATGTGGAACTTTTTGAACTTTGCCAGTTTGGTAGTTTAAAATATCTAGAACAGGCTAAAATGACCATTGTAATTTCCACTTCTCTTATAATCAGTAAGGTAGAGTGTCTTTTCATATATTTAAAAGCCACTTATATTTCTTCTTCTATGAAATGTTCATATACTTAGCCCAGTTTTCAATTATGTTGTTTATTAAAGTGCTTTTATTATTAATATTTTACTTTTTTCTTGCTTTAGAATCTTTAAATTCTTCCTGTTTTCTGATATTTTAAGTTTAAAGCCTAGTCCCTTCTCTAGACTTTACATTTTAAGTTTCACCCCCAGTTTCCCAGTATTTTTCAACATCCACCCCTGCTTTGATGGGTCTGATTTCTTCACTATGCTCATTGTTTCCAGGCCTGCCTTTATCGTGTACCCGTTATTTTCCCCTTCACTTATATCTCCTCTTTTGAGATAAGAGACCCATGTCACTTCCTACATGAGGTAAACTTCCTTTTAATCTTAAGAAGAGCTCTAGAAAGAATTAGTTGGTAGTTTTTCAACTCTTAAAAAGAAAATGGGCTGGGTGCAGGGGCTCATGTCTGTCAAGCACTCTGGGAGGCTGAGGCAGGAGGATCACTTGAGGTCAGGAGTACGAGACCAGCTTGAGCAAAAGCAATACCCTGTCTCTACTAAAAACAGAAAAAGTTAGCTAGGCATGGTGGGACTTGCCTGTAATCCCAACTAAAGGGAGCCTGAGGCAGTAGAATTGCTAGAACCCAGGACTTTGAGGTTGCTGTGAGCTGTGATGATACTGCTGCACTCCAGACGGGGCAACAGAGTAAGACTCTGTCTAAAAAACAAACAAACATAAAGAACCTGATCAAACTAACCATATCCCAATTTCCAATAGAGTTTGACTAGATTGGTATGCTAGGTGTGCTATAGGCACATCTTCATTGTTAAAGTATTTTATTCTCCTGATATGTTTGAGGAGCTACAATAATGTAATGTGGTTTTGTAGCTAATCGAACATGTATACACAGGGTATTAATTCATGGATCAATGTCCAACTGCAGTTTTCTTATAGCCGATTTTAGAACTCTATTCTTTTTTTTATTTTTATTTTTTGAGACAGAGCCTCAAGCTGTCACCCTGGATAGAGTGCTGTGGCATCACAGCTCACAGCAACCTCCAATTCTTGGGCTCAAGCGAGTCTCTTGCCTCCGCCTCCCAAGTAGCTGGGACCACAGGCGCCTGCCACAACGCCTGGCCGTTTTGGGGTTGCAGCCATCATTGTTGTTTGGCGGGCCTGGGCTGGATTTGAACCCGCCAGTTCAGGTGTACGTGGCTGGCGCTTTAGTCCGTTGAGCCACAGGTACGGAGCCTAGAACTCTATTCTTGATCTTCACTGTTCAGTGTTAATTTACTAATAACTTGGAGACAATCATGGTAATTAAGTAGAGGTAGTTAGTCTAAAGTATACTTCCTATGACGGGGACAGAGATGTGATTCAAAATGTTCTTAATAGTTTGGAAGGATAGGCTAAAACTAATAAGGTGAAATTTAAAAGAGTTGAATATAAAGCTCTCCCTTTGACCTTTAAAATCAGTTGAGGAAAGAATGTGAGGTTTTCTTAGAAGGATGATCATTGGATGTAGGGCCTACCCAAATAATCTAGGATGATCTCATTTTGAGACCTTTAACTTAACCATATCTGCAAAGCCCCCTTTTCTGAATACAGCCACAGTCACAGATTGCAGAGATTTGAAATGGATATTTTGGGGTGGGGGGGCACCATTCAGCCCACTACAGACCTTGCAGCCATCATTTGCATGGCTTTGCATCCCTTGTTCCTTTCCTTCTCACAGACTGGCAAGAAGGGCCAGGCGTGGGTCAGACTAATTGTGAAAGGGGCTGTGGAACCAAAAAACATAGGCTTTGGGGCTGCCCCAGCCTCCCACTAGGTTCACATGTTCCTTTGTCAATTGTATCATGTCCTTCAGCTGCTGAAACCCTCCTGTGGCATCTCTCCATGGTTTCAAAGCTCCTGCCTGTTTTTTGGTCCTCAGATTTGATCCTCAATCTCTCTATTCCAGCCACACTGGCCTTCTTGAGTCAAAAAGGCCTTGTTCTTGAGCAAGCCGAGCTCGTTCTTGCCTGAGTCACTACACTGGCTGTTGCTTTAACTGAAACACTGTTCCTTCCACTCTGTTCACACCTCTCTGACCACAGCTGGGAAGGGTTCATACGATTAGGGTGGACTCACGTGGATAATCTCCCCATCTCAAAGTCCTTAATGTTACTTGCAGCTGTAACGTCCTTTTGCCATGTAAGGTGACATATTCACAGGTTCCGGGGATTAGGACATGGACACTGTTGGGAAAAGGGGGTTAGGGAGGGCATGACTCTGCCTACCCCAGCGCTGATTACAGAGGATCACCAGAGTAGTGAGGGGCTCAGATTGGATACAGAGAATCAGACTAAGAAGAATTGAAGATGATCCCAAAATTTATTGCCTGAGAGAGAAAAAGATAATGTTTATAAAGGGATTCATGCAGTAAGTACATAAGTGGTTGCTGCTTCAATGATACAAATTACAGAAATAAAGTAACTCAGAAGGGAAAAGAAGCTTAGAGATGTGGAAGGAGATGAAGCAACATAACACTTACCTTGCAAAGAACAGAATTCTGGATTCAGGTTTTCACTTTATGTTGGATCAGCCAGTGGTTTGCATGTCAGAAAGTACTGAGTCTACCAAGAGCTCTTGTTTCTCTCAAGAGTAAAAGAGTCAGGGACAATAGTAAGGAAGCAACTCCCTGGTCTCTTTCTGCCACGATTGCACAATGTATAGATTCTGAGGAGAAAGGGAAACTTTTATAAAAAAGAAGAAAGCAACTTATTTGAATAGAAATGTTATTTTTTCCTTTCCTTTTTTTTCTGGGAACATATGGGAAACAAATCCCTTCTGAAACTAAAGCCCAGCCATGAGAGATTATGAGATTTTTCAGGCTTCTCCTATAATCTTTCTTACATTTGTCTCTTTAAACACATTTAACTTGACCTTTGAAAAGTTGCTGATAAGCGGTTATCAAACAAGAGTTAAATTAACAAACCCTCCCACCTTGCTTGGTTGGGTGGTAGCTTCCAAGGCCACTGTAAATGTGTATCAGCTAATCCAGAAACAGCCAGGAAGGGAACAAAGTTTAGTCTGTGAGTAAATAGTCGGCTGCCCAGGAGTTTCACACTGCCCAGGAGTTTCACGCTGCACAGGAGTTTCACGCTGTCCAGTAGTTTCATGCTGTCCAGACTTCAGGTCTAGGTAAGTAGTTTATTTTTTTTTTTTTAACTATTAAGACATTTTAATATAATAATGACTATGAGAATAATTTCCATTTAAGATTAAATCAAGTTTCTACCTGGCTCTAAATCTTGTGTACTAGACCTACTTAAAGTTTCTTTCTGCTTATAGATAGGAGGATGGAATAAAAAAGAAAAAAGTAAAAAGAATTAGAAAAAAAAAAGAAAGTTTCAATATTCACAAGTAGTTTTATTTTTAAAAATGAAAAGGAAAGCCATGAAATTTTTGAACAAGTATTCTGCTAATACCGGTCCTGTTTGAATAGAGTGACTTTTAATATCTTTTAAAAATTACTTATGTGGGTAAAGGTGTTTATAGTTAAGAATTAAAAACTAGTGCCTAGAGACTGATTTGTTTCTAAGTAGTACTTAGGTTTCTGCACTTGCGGTCAAATGTAGCCTTGTGGATCCCTGACTGTGGCCTTTCGACAGAATCCAAATTTTACAGAACAAATCCCTTTGTAGATTTGTAAAGTTTGGATTGGGTTGAGGGGGTCACACTTGAGGATCAGGAAGGTCACAGGTAACCTTGAGGCCAAAGTTTCCCACCCCTAATAGATTCATGATATAAATTTATATTAGCAAACATTTAGTAATCTCTCAGGTAATAAAACTGCAGGTTTTGATAGTCAAAGAAATTAAATAAATGAGAATAAAGTCGAATTTAATACACTGTAACAAGATGTTGAGTTCTTAGATTTAAGAGCCAGCAGAATGTTATTTTCAGAGGAGGAACTTTGTGAAACTGATTGAGGTGGCAAGCAGCCTGAGAAATTTTATGCAACTTAAGAGAAACCTGGTTTTTCTTTTTTTTTAAGATTTTGACATCTGTACTGATTTTTCACACTAAATTCCCTGTACTATGGTACGTAAAATGTTTCCTATTTGAAGTTAGAGTTGCCATGTTTCAGCTGTTCTCTGTTGAGGTTAGGATCCAGGAACTACACATTGTTACACAAACATATTAACTTTACCAGTACAGCTATGAGAAAGTGAAGGTTGCATTTGGTGTTGAGATTTTCTATTTATCTTTTACCACAATGTATTAAAAAAAAAAACTCCTGGTACATGATAATTTTATGAGTTTGAATACAGAAATAAAGTTTGATGGGATTAATACATAAAAGTTCTAAAGGCTGTTGTTAGCCTGGAGCCTTTCAAACTGCTCGGAAGCGCTGAAAAAAACGACTGTTTATATATAAGTTCACTGGGTTTCCCCTTCCTCTGAATTCACCTCAGACCTCAGGGACATTCAGTCTTATTTCTTTATCATCCTTCTTATTCCTGCTGTGCTGTGCAAGAGCCCAGATGGTGGTACTGGGCTCCAGCTAACTCCTACGGAGGTGGAAGCCCAGGACACACTGTACTAAGCAGGCTTTTGGGCTGTAATGAAGTGAAAACCCCGACTCTCCCTTTGGATTGTGGAGTCTCAGTGATTCTAGGTTCCTGAGCTGATAAACATCTCCAAGTAATAGCCTCTGCTGGGCCAAGTTACTCGTTGAGTTGCTGGTTCATGGCGCAGAAGTAGGTGGGAAAGGGGGGGGGTCCTAGGAAGGAAGCCAGCATGACAGGTGACACTGTTACCAGGAGAACTGCTATTTCCTCAGCAAATTTGAAATATTTCAGCCGTTTAATGACCTGGAAGGCCATACAGGTGTGTACTGGCTGAATCATAACCAACCCCTTTAGGATTATTTTTAAACCTCTGGTAGCTGCTTGTAACATCCAGACCATTTTCCATGCCCTGCACGATCTGGCTTCTGACCACGTTTTACATCATTGCCTACCAGTGTTCTCCTCGCTCAGGTCACTCCAGCTGCACAGGGCTTTTTGCTATTTCTTGAGCACATCAAGCTTGTTTTCTGACTTAGGATCTTTGCTGCCTAGAAACCTCTTCCCTGCTTTCCTCCAGGTCTCTACTCAAATGCCTCCTCCCCAGAGATGCCTTCCCAGACTGCCCTCACTGAAATAGTGCTTTACTTCCACACATCACTCATTTCTCCCTTAGCCTGAACGACTTTTTAAAAAATAGCTAATTGGCATTATATATTGTATTAATTTAAAAACGTGTGTGTGTGTGTTTGTATATATATTTATATATGATATATGTATATGTAATTATATATGCATATGTATATGTGTATATAGGTATACAGGTATACATTCTAGGGGGAAAACCAAATATATATCCTATACACACACACACCTATATATATGTATACAGGTATACATATATACACATACATGTATACATGTATACATACATAGGTATGTGTGTGTATAGGGTATATATTTGGTTTACAGAGTGTCCTTATATATATTAGGATATATATATGTATATACAGGTATACATATATATACTATACTATACTTGTATATATATACCTGTATATATACATATACTTATATACTTACATACTTGTATATACTTATATATACTTATATACTTGTATATATATATACCAGGTATATATATATACAAGTATAGAATATATATATAAACATATATAGTATATATATATAATACTATTATAGTATACTTATATACTTATATACTTACTTGTATATACTTATATATATTTATATACTTGTATATATATATACCTATATATATATACAAGTATAGAATATATATATGTATATATATATTCTATATATAGAGGTGTGTGTGTGTGTAGGATGTATTCTATGTATATATACAGGTGTGTGTGTGTGTAGGATGCATATTTGGGTTTTCCCCCTAAAATATAAGTTCTATGAGGGCAAGAACCTAGTCTTATTCAGTGCTATATTGCCATATTACCTAATTGACATAAGATAGACATTTGGTAAACAGTTGTATGAATAATGTCAATTGATGTCATTAAAATTTATTTCTAAGCATAGGAATTTTTGAATAGGTAATATGATCACATTTCTAAGACCAAAACATACACCGAAAAGTCTTCTCACTGCAACCAGTCCGTCCAGTTCCCATTCAGGGTCCCCAAACCACTGCTTTTATTTTTCCATGTATCTTTCTAGAGTTTCTTCATGTATTTATAGGGAAATGCAAATAATATAAATTGATTCTTATTTTCCTCCTTTTTATACATAATATGCATACTGTTCTGAATTTTTTCACTAAAATAATCTCTTTCTAGATAACAGCTTACTCATTTATAAATAGCTGCATACTATTTCAAAGTATGGATGTAGCTAGTCAGATATCAATACATGTTTTGCTTGTTTCCAGTGTCTTCCTGTTGTAAACAATGCTGAAGTTCATAACTTCTACATATATAATCCTAAACATGCATGCAGTGTGTGATTAAATTCCCCAAAGTAGAATTACTGGATCAAAAGGTATCATCAGTATCACCTAATTGCCTTCTGTAGGGATTATCCCAATTTGTACTCCACCAGCAAGATACTGCGTATAAGAGTACTATTTCTCAGACCCTTGCCAACTGAGAGTGTTATCAGACTTTTGGAGTTTTGCCAATCTGATAGGTTAAAAAATGGTTTCAGCACAGTTTTTGTGGCTTAGAATTTATAATAAAATTTATGTTAAAATGTTCAAAAGTAACTTATATTTTTAATTATGGTTATAAACATAAAATTTACTATTGTAACAATTTTAAGTGTACAGCTCAGTAGTATTATGTATATTCACATTGTTGTACAACAGATCTCTAGAACTTTTCCATCTTACAAAACTGAAACTCTCTATTAAATAACAACTTCCCATTACCTCTTCCCCTTATCCCTTAACAACTTTTGTTCTACTTTGTGTTTCTATAAACTTGACTATTTTAGTACTTACCTTATATAAGTGGAATCACACAGTCTTTGTCGTTTTGTGCTGACTTATTTACTTAGCATAATGTCCTCAAGGCTCGTCCATGTTGTAGCATATGACAGGATTTCCTTCTTTTTTAAGATTAATACTTTTCCATTGTACGCACATACTCTATTTCATTTATCTATTCATCCAGCAATGGATATTTGGGTTGCTTCCACCTCTTGGCGATTGTGAAGAATGCCTCTGTGAACATGGCCATGCAGATATCTCTCTGAGATCCTGCTTTTGGTTCTTTTCAATATATACCCAGAAGTGGGATTGCTAGATCATATAGTAATTCTATTTTTAATTTTTTAAGGAACTACCATATTGTTTTCCATAGCAGCTTCCCCATTTTATCATAGTTTTCATTTGTATTTTACTCATTATAAGAGGGGTTGTACATCTTTTCATATTTAAGAGAAACTTGCCCTTTTTCTTATGAGCTGTTTATGTTCTTTGCCCTTACTGGGATTTCTTTTATTAGTTCAGTAAAGGCTCCTTGTGCCTCTGAGTTTTCTCAATTTATAAGCTAGTATGGTAGTCATAGCTACAGGTGTGGAATAAGACTGCTGGGCTTGACTTGTATATTTATTGATAGCTGTATAATCTTGGGCAAGTTACTTAATCTTTCTGAGCTGTGTTTCTTATTTGTTAAATAGGGATAAAATTGGGTTATTATAAACATTAAATAAGATGAGGTATATTAAGTGTAGAGTATAGGGCCACTATGATAAAGCAAAAATAAATAAGTAAAAACAAAAACAAAAAAAGCAATAAAAGGCCTAATGCTCAGAAAAGAAATAAAACTCTTATTATTCACACATCACATGCGCATAAAAGCACATAAAAAACTCTGTAGAATCTATAAAAAATATTTAAATTAATAGATTTGTTAAAGTCACAGATTACAGTCAACATAAGAATCATATTAGAAATACTGTGTTCTTCATAAATAAAAAAATTAGAATATAAGTGAACATATCACCATTAAAAACATCTAACATAACAATAAACAAATGGGACTTAATTAAACTGAAAAGCTTCTGTAGAGCCAAGGAGACACAAACAAAGCAAATAGACAACCTACCCAATGGGAAAGGATATTTGCACATTTTGAATCTGACAAAAAAGTTTCTTTAGTTCTGAATCTGGACAGGGCACTATGCCAGGCACTACAGTTCTAAGGAGGGCCAAGATTTGATTCTTGCCATCAAGAGTTCTGCCAACTCCTTGCAGAAACAGGACAAGTAGATACAAAGATAAACAATTCCATCTCTAGCTTCACATGAGCATAACATCTTTGAAACACACTCTCATAACTTATCAAATAAGCAACTCTTCAAGCTACAAGTATATTTCTAACTGAATTCCTCCTAAGCACTGGGGTGGTATTAAATCAACACCAGCACGCTCTCATTTCTAAAATACAAGATGCTGTTTCCCCATGAATAATGCATCCTGCCTCTCTCCCGGGCTCACCCTCCTTATAGTTTAGTTTGCATATCAAGAACAACTAGACCTTATAAAAGTCACATCAGAGCAGAAGAACATTGACTTGTGAATGTGTTCTTTCTAGTGTTTTCTCAAATTAGAGCATCTGAGAGTACCCTGAGAGGAATCAAAATGAATCAAGAGCAAGCGAGAACCTACCTTGGCTCTGGGAACTGAGGAGGAATGCCCCCTGCTTCCCACTGAATGGCTAAACTCTTGACTGGTTTAAATTTGGCATAACGGCAGTGGGATGGTCTATCACTAGCTGTGTCCCCTTGTAATCAAAGTGAGACTTGTACCATTATGACCTTCAAAGGCCTTGGGAAACACCACCTGCCTGGAGAGATATGTCCTCGGGAAGGAGAAGCTGAGGAGGGATGCACTGGGGGTGAGCTCAGGAGAGCGGAGAGAATGGGCAGTGAGATGGCACAGCATCCTGGCTGCAGGCTCAAGGCCAAGGCTGCTTGGTTTCCAAATCCTGCAATACCATTCACTGACTGTGGGACTGTGGGCGAGTTAATTAACCTCACACAGCCTCAGCTTCCTCAGCTGTAACGTGGGACAATAGGAGAACTGACCTTAAGGTTTGTCAAGATTGAAAAGGAGAAAATGTGGAGAGTGCTGGTACAGAAGGCTGACATCATGTGTCTGTTCCCCCCCCCATCTTCTTATCCTCTTCCTCACCTGTGATGTCACCGCACACCCTTGCCGTTCCAGGGCTTACATCTGATTATCCTGCTTCAGTCTCTGTGTACCCTCAGGAAAGCCACCAGCCAACGAGCATCACTGCTAAATGGCTGTCTACCCCCTAACTTTGCTGCTGGGGGCAGGTGAGGAGAGTTTAAGGAAAGCTCCCCATTAGACTTAACCCTTCACAATGGTTAAAGAAGAGGCACCTCAGGTGGTGCTTGTGGCTCAAGGGAGTAGGGCACTGGCCCCATATACTGGAGGTGGTGGGTTCAAACCCAGCCCTGGCCAAAAACTACAAAAAAAAAAAAAGAAGAAGAAGAAGAAGAGGCACCTCCATGATTCAAAATAAGGTCAGTATGGCCCCAGAAAGAGCAGAAGGGCTTCAAAGGGAAGATGTCAGCCAAGCAACAGAGAAGGTACGAGGTAAGGCCGCCTTCCTGACCTCCTGGGGGGAGTGGGGTAATGGGTGGCAGTAAAGATCATTCATGCCCTTCGCTTACTCAGAACCTCCTCTTAACCATCCTCCCCACAAACCTAGGAGGTAGGGGGTGGAGCTTCTCCCTCTTACAGCTTAAAAGGTGAAATAAATTCACCCCGTCATGCTGGAACTAATTAGAATTCAGGTTTCAGCTGAGTTCAATTTTAGTCATTACGTCACACCCACCCTGTGGTGACCAATGTCTGTATGCTGCTGTCACTACTGACTTATATCCATGTTCTGTTACCTTTAAGCAATGACCAGGCTGAAGAAAATCTGTATAAGGACCTCTTCCCCACCCTTCAACTCTCTGGGCAGAGAGTTTTCCAGAGGGGTGACCATCACACCCCTCACCCAAGGCCTCCAGGAGGTCAAGTCTTGTTGCTGGAAGAAGCAGCCACTTTGAGTTAGGTAATTCCAGCCATCTAAGCTCCCAGACATCACTAATGCAGGAGATGGTGGCCACTGGCAAACAGAACCTTTTGGAGAACTCAGGTCTCTGGCCAATCCCTGGGAGTCAGGAGTGTCGGATCCTCTTTGACTTTTTCTCTTTCTCTGGAGCCCACTCACCAGCCACCATCCACCTCTGAGCCCTTCCGAACACCTGAGACCCGACGGCTCCCACCACGGCTCCCTCCACCACAGGGGGATCATCAGAAGCCCGGAGCTGATGACTGCTGGTGGCGTGAATACGTGCACGCACAGGCACAGCCTGGTTCTCCAATGTCAGTAGGGACAACACCACAGTCACATCCATTCTGTGCCCCTCTGCTCAAAACCCCTGGGATAGGGCACAGCAGCTTGGCTGTGGCCCTGGTTCCTAGAAGCTGTGGCATGCCAGCAAAGGTGAACTTTATTTCTGAGTCACTGGACTCTGACAGCAGACTGTGCCAGCAATTCTAGACTGGCTTCTCATGCCATTCCAGAAAAAGGATTGCTTTGACTCATTCCTGAGACAGTCATCTGTCATGGCAAACAAGCACATATACCCTGAAAAGTCCCCCAGTGGTAACTGTACATGCATTCCCATGGCTCCTCCCGGAGGGAAGAACAGCATTCCCAGGAGGACATTCCTTCCCAGATCTCAGAGTCTGGAGTGGAGCACATGCCTCAGCTTGTCCAAACGTGGCCTGTCCATAGGCACCTCTTGGCATTAGCTTGGCACCAGCCCTGGGTGACACAGTTTCAGGAAATAGCCTTTCTCAGAGGTATCCCTGGGGACACCCAAACTCAATGTGGGTGACATTTTGGTTTTGCTTTAAATAGCATTTACTTTTATTTATTTTTCTGGCAGGGATCGAACTTTGGGTGGCCTTTGACAGGGCTGTTGGCAGGTCTGAGTTCCCAGGCCCGGGTGCCTGCACCCTTCACTTTCTACACTCCTCCAGTTCCCACCATCTATTCACCACGTTCCCTCCTCCATCCTCCTTTCTGACCCAGATTCCCAACATCCCTCCGGGAAGCTATCTCAAGCTTACATTGAGCTCTTCCTTTTTCGATTTCCTTCATAATTTAAAGACGGCACCGCATAATTCAGCATGTAATTACAGGAGCTTGTACACTGTCACTCTACCACGTGTGCTGGTTCTGTCTTTGAACCACCCTGTAGGCTCAGTGACTTTTGTTGTTTTATGTTGCAATTTAGGGCTCAGTCTGGGGAAGGCGTGGTCCCAGATGAGGGCCTGGTTGGGTGGGAGCCCTCAAGAACTTCCTATGCACACATCTGAGGAAGATTGAATCTTCCCAGAGGAACAGTTTCAGACTCTGTCAGGGGAGCCATTACAATGATAATTGAGGTTCTAGAATCTAATTTAGTTCTCTAAAATCCATGAAATAGCATGAAGAATCTTAGCACATTGCTTTTAAGCACTTATTCATGGTAATTTTAAGAGCAATCATAAATAATACATATATAAATTATAAATAATAGCTAGCATTCATTTAGTACTTGTAGGCACTGGGTTACATATCCTTTGAGATTGGGGCCTCTTCCTTGCACCCATCTTGCAGATGAGGAAACTGAGGCTTGGAGTTTCTGTGGCTTGTCCAGTGCCACAAAGCTATCAGATAGCAGGGCCAGGAAGGGAACTCAGGCTGCTCGACTCACTCAAGCAAGACTCAGGAGCAATTCCCATGTGGGTGTGTTTTGGTGGTATGTGGGTGATTTGGGGCTGACACAATAATTGAGGATGTTACTGGCATTAGTGAAGTGATAATACGTGACAGGTTTCAGTGATGTACCATATAGAATTGCCCAACATAAATTTTAGATGAGCCTAACAGATAAGCTTTCCACTGGGAAAAAATCCCAGGTCCATTTATAGTTATTTGAGTTTGGAACCCAACTCAATTTTATATTCAAATTCCAAATCCTTCTGCACTGCAGAGGATATTCCACCCTTCATCAGAATGCACCTCTGTGGCTGAGAGCAGAGGACAGCTTACTTTTTGTTTGCTTAGAAATCTTACCAATGCTGGAAAACCTTAACTGATGGTATTGCTGAGTGTCACTTGAGTGTCTGACATGAAACATCCCAGTGTCACTCTGCATTTGTGGCTGGTGTGACATGTTTGAGGTGATCCCGTTAGAACATACTTGGGGTGGGCGACTTCATCATGTCTTCCAGGGTGGCCACCATTCTACTCTACATTATCCTACTGTACATTCTACTGTAAATTATTTTTTCCTTTATATTATAATTGGGGCTTATTATTATTTAAAAAATGTGGGTAGGCAGGTTAAAATCTTACAAATGTCACAGGAGGACACTAGAATCTTAAGAGTCTTGGTCACCCGATGGCCAAGGGGAAGACTCCAAAGGTGACCGTAGGTATATTCAGCAATAAGGCATGTAGCACTTTTTTAAAGATGAGTTCTCAAACTTATTTGTCAGACCTCATATGACGACGGATCTGATGGCCATTCCAGAAAAAGAGTTCCAAAAGTATTTTGAAGAGTGCACGAGGCACTGATGTTGGTACGTAGCTTCCCAAGGGGAGGACTCCAAAGGTGACCGTAATGACATTCAGCAATATGGTATGTAGCACTTTTTCTAGGAAGAGTTCACAAACTGAATTGTCTCATCTCATATAGTCGCCTAGGAAAATATTTGCAATGACATACCCTAAGGTGTTAGCAATGATAATCTCAGTGGTTTTATATTATTTTGTTTAAACTGACATTTCCAAATCTCTATGTTTTATATACATATATATACATATATATATGTTTTTCTAATAATATTTTTCTTTCATTAAAACAACAAAAAGCAATCTAAGTAATGATGGTACATGCCCAAGTTTGAGAACAAGCGTCTTGCCTGAAGTTTCTTAAATTCCCTGAACATCGTCATCTGACTTTTGCACGTGGCTGTTAGGGAGATGTGAGTGGGATTGACAGGGCTCCTGGCTTGGAGGCATACTCCTGTTGATAATACGTTTATTGTGGATATGATAATCACTTATCACTTCTCAAAATCACACATTTCCTTTAGGTAAGTTAAAAGTCTTTGTGGTTGCTCTCATAGAAAAAACAAAATATATTTATCATGGAAATGGGATACGGAGTCCAATGAAGTTAAGACCCACTGCTCCAGGGCCCCTGGCCCAAACCACATGCGGTGGTTCCACCTCCCTGGTCTATACGGAGACTTGGGGATGTGCGGTTTCACTTTCTTATTGATGACTACTCCTCACGGCTCTGCTGGGACAGCAGACAGAGCTATGAGCTCTGTACCTTTGAGCTACAGACCTTGTAATACATATTTCCAAAGCTATGTGAAGGGATGTCAACAAAAGTGAGTGTTTTTGAGTTCCTCAGCTTCAAATCCAGTGTCTGAAGATTTTCTGGAGTGTTCCAGGTTTCTTGTTATTCCCACTCAGTCACACATCACCCGAAACCCAAAGAGAAAGTGAATTTTGCTGGGAAAATTTATAAGCATAGCCAAGGCCTTAACAAGAGCTCCAGCTGCACGCCTTGGATAGAGGCTCCTTGCAGCCAAGTTGACTTTCTTATCTCAGAATGAATATGAACAAGCAGCAGAGCTCAGATCCTGCTGGCCGGAGCATCAGAGGGACTCCAAGCTTTGATGGCATTGTGCCGTATCTGAATCCAGATGCCAAAACAATGCTTTTGGTAGATTTAGGGGCCGATTCATTTTTCTCTGCTGAGTGAGCCAGGACATTGTAGTTTTCAAACTTGGACTCATTCCCTTGGGGAAGCACAAACAGAGCTGGTTCCCAGCCCCCAACCCCTGAAGACTTTAATTCACTGGAGTGTGAGTGGAGGTTTGGAATCTGCGTTAAAGAAAGCAAACAAAAACACTCTAGAATAGAACAAGCTAAGTGACACCATGACCAGATAAGAAATCTAACAGTGGGCACTGTTTACAGAATAAATGGTCCAGGCCTTCCATAAATCAGTATTATGTGGAGAAAAAAATACTGGTGGGGAAGGGGAGAGGGAAGAGAAGACTGCTGGATTGTAAATGACCTACGGGGTGGAATAGGTGGACCTCTTGTGCGGTCCTAATTGGATCTCAGTTTAGATAGAAAGATGGAGATTGTTAATTGGGAAAAGCAAGTTTGAGAATAGCATTATAGTACTATCTCATTTTGGGAAAAATAACCACACACACACGCACGTACACACCCCTAAAAGACTGGTCACACACTAAGCTGTTAAGATTACTGGTCTCTGGATGGGCTGAATGTGGTGATCTTTTGACTTATTTTTGCTTACCTGACTTTTTCTAAATTCCTACAGTGCACATGTGAGTTTTTTTTTTTTTTTTGTGAGACAGACTCTCACTTTGCTGCCCTGGGTAGAGTGCCATGGCATCACAGCTCACAGCAACCTCCAGCTCTTGGGATTAGGCAATTCTCTTGCCTCAGCCTCCCAAGTAGCTGGGACTACAGATGCCTGCCAGCTATTTTTTGTTGCAGTTTGGTTGGGGCTGGGTTCAAACCTGCCATCCTCAGTTTATAGGGCCGGCGCCCTACTCACTGAGCCACAGGTGCTGCCCACGTCAAAACAAAAATCTGAGTTATGCTGATGCATGCCCACATTTGAGAACCAGTTCTTCTTTGTGAAAGGTTTTCTTTACTTATCTGAGCCCTGGAACCACCGGGAGGCACCTGCTAAGCCTGTGGGTTCTCAGGGCCCCACCCAGCAAGCTCTAACTGGTGCTGCTGGGGCCTGGAAGGCTGGTTTTCCACGAGTGCCCTGGTCATTCCTGTTACCAGCCAAGCTTGAAAAGCTGTGCTTTGGACTGGTCCTTCTCCCACTTTCTGAGCATGTGAGTCTCCTGGGTATGTTTCCAACGGGAAGACCCTGCTGTAGCTCCGGTATGGGTGAGACCCGGACTCTGAATTTCTAACAAGCTCCTAAATAATGACACCGTGAATAGCAATATATTCCATAGTTTCCAATAGCTAGAAGGAGGATGCTGAATAGAATCACCAAGAAATAATAAATGCTGGCGATGATGGATATGCTAATTACTCTGATCTGATGACCATACATCGGATGTATCAAAACATCACCTTGGGTGCCCCATGAAGATGAGTAGTTGCTATCTGTCAATTAGAAACACAATAAAAATTTTAATTAAAAAACAAGTTTCCAGGTGATGCTTCACACCCATGACTCTCTGGGACAGCAAGGCATGAGATGACGGTGAAAAGACAAAAGAATTTTGGCACACCACACAAACACCTGTGGTGTCCTTAGAAATGACTCTACAGCGGAGACAATCTGGACAGGGGACATAAATGCTAATGCCTACAGCAGAGATTGGCAAATAGGAGATCTGGGCAGAGAGTAAGACAATAGGGTGTGGTGGGGACTGTAGCTGCCAAGACCCAGATGGGCACCCAGCGCTCAGCTGCTGACCACTGGCATCACATGCAAACACATGTCTAATCAAATCTCATTTTTTGAAAGAAGCCAGAAAAATGATTCTTAAATGAAATCTATTTTCTAAAACACTACACAATCCAAACATGGAAGAGGGAGGGAGACCAAAAATCCTCCTGCCATCTAAGTCCAGCCTGAGGCTCTCAGTGCCAGAGCCTCAGTCTTGCTCAGAGTAGATGCCAAATCTAGGAAGTCTCTTACCCCAGTCCTGATAAGGAAAAGCCAAAGAATCTACAAGACAAAGGTTGCCCCAAAATAATTCTTGCTGACATGGAAAGCAAAAACCCAACACCAACAAAAATTCCTGAATACTCCACTACTTTGTGTGAAAATGAGCGTGATAAAAATTAACTCCAGTTAGCACTTTGCATGCTACGTAAACACTGTGTACCAAGGCAAAGAGAAGGCCAGCAGGAGGGAAGTGCAGGAGGCTGCTGAGGGACAGTGGGTATCCCTAGACGGTGTGAAGTGAGACTGTCCCCTCGGTGGTCCCCACTGTCCACACTGGGCCACTCGTCAGTCATTCCCAACCATGTCCACGACATGCCCTGAGCCAAACTTCTTGAGATTTGCAAGAGAAACATACCAAAGCCCCACAAGAAAACTAATTCTGTAGCCCTAAATGAATTCCGTTTACATTTTTTCTGCTCTTTGATTCCTGAGTACAATTTAAGGGGGAGGTTTGTTCAGTTCAGTTCATTTAAATTTGTAACTGTCCACGGTAACAATCCTCAGCAGTATCATTTCCCTCCTGTGCCCAAATCAATAAAATGTACCCAAGAGCTAATATCCATTTTGAGCTCCACTGAGGCCCAATACCTTCTAGAATCACAGTGACTTGGAAAATAGTAAACAGCCAGAAGTGAGCTGAGACCTGCTGCAGGCAAATTAGTTCTCAGTGGAGAAAAAGAACTTTGCAGCCCACATCTTGTGCCTTCTTCCCACAGAAGGCATAACCCTTAACTCAAGAAATTACAGTGTTAAAGGGGACTGACTACCACGTTCCAGGCGAGCGTGAGAACGGGTTGCATGCCTCCTTGCCCTCACACGTAACATGCATGAGCAAGTTCATGGGGTGTCCTCTGTAGATTAGTTGACAGAACACTCATTCCTGCCCCTTGCTCTTCCTTTCCTTCCTCTGTGATAGACACTAAAAACACAAGTATTTAATTTTCCAATCTTCCCTTGTAGCTAACGGTGGGTGTATAACATAATTCTGGCTCATAAAATGTAGGCAGAAGTCTTTTGCAGTAGTGAGCTAAAGATGTTTAGGGAAACTTCGGCTTTCAGATGCAATGGGAAAGATCAGTGGACATCACTTCTTGCCCTCGTCTGTACCAAGAATACAGAGGTGCTGATTAGCAGCGAGGCAGCCACCTTGCACAAAAGGCTAAGAGAGGCTGGGCGTGGTGGCTCACTCTTGTAATCCTAGCACTCTGGGAGGCCTAGGCAGGTGGGTTGTTTGAGCAAGAGCAAGACCCTGTCTCTACTAAAAATAGAAAAGCCGAGGCAGGGGCATCCCTTGAGACCTGGAGTTTGAGGTTACTATGAGTTGTGATGATACCATGGCACTCTACTCAGGGTTACAGAGTGAGACTCTGTCTTTAAAAAAAAAAAAAAAAGCTGAGAGAATCACAGCAAGGACATTTCTGCTGTCATTGTAAGGTTGAACCGATGCCAGCAGCTCCCAAACAACCCCTAAACTGTTCAAATCAACATGGTCAGAGGTTCTATTACTTGTAACCAGGCTTAATCATGTGGTGTGTAATTCCTCATAAAATTAGATGAAGATGCAAAATCTTGCCTAAAGTGACGCAACCACATGGAGCCCGGGTTCCGTATTTTACCGGAGCTTACCTTGGCTCTGGGATTCCCAGGGTAGGACTTAATTGGTAACACTCTCTTGGTAGGGCAGGTGGAACCAAGAATCCCACTCTGGCTAAAGAGCACCTCTTTTGTACGTGAGTTTTAGTATCTTATCAGAAGAGCTTACATAAGAAATATAGTTGCTTTAGGGAAACTGTTACTATCAACTCCGAACTTGAGCCATGGAAGGAAGCAGGTCAGTGCCAGGCATCTCTGCATAATAGCTCTGCCTCAACATTCAAGAGCCCTGAGATGCTGATGCCCTTGCAGCTGATGCCTCGATGCTGGCTTCATATGGATAGTTCTGATGCTGGATTTCACCAAGAGACCATGACCATACATCCTTTCTCCACATTGCTGTAGACTGATTAATTCTGTCCTAGTGAAGGGTCCCATGGGATTCTGAATCCGGCAGTACCTCAGAGAAAGCAGCAGCTCTTGTTTGCCCCACATGGACGTGCTTCTAACCAGTTGATTCTCACAGCCCTATGAGGCAGGTGCTATTGTTTACTGTTTTCAGAAGGAGAAAACTAAACCTGAGAAAGCTTAAGTGGTTGTCCAAATAACCATAGCTAGAAATAGAGATGCTGGGTCTAGAATCCAGGGTGTCCTACTCTGTATTATCATGATAAAGCACATCATACTAGCCCCCCAAAGTAGCTTAAGACGGGATGGCTCCCAGTGGGAGAAAAGTCAATACAATGGTATGTCAGTTATCCAGCCCTGTTTATAATTATGTTGAGGCCACATGACTAGTACTGTCCACTGGATGGAGGACAGATGCCACATGTTTCATCATCCCTGGGCTGAATGACACCTTGCTCCTTCTTCCTATGTCATAAGTGGAGCAAGGAAGGTTCTAGAGGTGTTAGCTACAATACAAAGGAGGGTAGCCCTATTCATATCAGACATTTCATTACTAAGAAATTATTTTATTAAGACACTGACATTATGGGATTTGTTATTATTGCAGCATAGCTGAGCTTATCCTGACTTCTAAAACAGGACCATTAAATGTGATCAGGAGGCCTTGCCTTTAGCACTCTTACAAAAGAAGGAATTTTAATCTTGACAGCTATTATAATAGGAATTCCATCTATCACTGGGGTTATTTTGCATCCAAATCATAGCATGCCTTATCTGCCTAATGAGGCAGACCTTTTTTTAGAATGAACATGAAGATGTTACTTGCATTACAAAATTTGGCACTACTTAATGGGAACAATGATCCTCTCTAATTTTAACTAATACTTCCAGCCACTGCCTCTTAAGAATGTTGTACTTTGGTCCCCTATTTTCCTGGGTGAAATGTTTGCGAAATATATGTATAAGCATCTGCATGCTAACGGATACAATTTCATGACCCATTACACTTTCCGTACAAGTGCAGATGCTGTGGGGGAAGCCTTGTGCTGGGAGCTGGCTGGAGTTTGCCAACTACCTGGATTTGACAGTGGACTGGGAGAGCTTATTTGAGATAAAAATATACACTGGTGACTTGAAATACTTATTGAGCATATACTGTGTGCCAGACACTTTCTTAGAGTTTGGAGGTACCATGATAAATGTGACCACTCATGAGACTCGTGCATAGGAGATGGAAATAACTTTGGATATGACAGATGAATTCATTTGATGGTATTTAGAGAATACAAAATCCAAGAGTGTGTCTGAAGAGAGATTGGAAGATTTCATCATTGGTCTACACTGATGCACAGGAGGCCTCGAGACATCTGGCCCTGCACACCTGTCCAGTCTTACCTCTGCCATGCTGGCTCCCCTATAAATTCTGCTCCCACACCTCTGGCTCACATGCAAGTCTCAGAAGTGACCAAGTGCTCCTCCTCCCTGACTCTAGCTGAGCTGTTCCCTCTGTCTAGTATACCATTTTTCCTATCCTGCACACCGTGATGTTGCTGATGGTGTTTTGGCCTTGGTGTAGGTCAAGGTGTTGATCATTGCAGGAAGCTTCTCTGCACAGCCCCGAGTTTATCTTACCCCTCACTAGTGATCCTGTACTGTTCTGTCTAGAAATTCACCTTATTATCTATTCCCTTCTTCCACTGGCCTAGGGGTGTGGTTGTTTACTCAAAGTGTGGCTCCCGGGGTGGGGGTAGGGGGTCAGGGCCTGTTGGCAGCTGGGGGACTGGGGCACTGGGAAGTGGGCTGAGGGCGGCAGGTAGAATAGGTGGCTGGTGTGGTTGGGAGCTTTGTAACCTTGCATGATTTGATCAAGTCAATTAGCAGATATGTTGAGGGAAACCACAGTCAGGTTTTTCACTGTTGCAGATGGTATTTACAAGCATGGAAAAGTAGGAGGGCTAGAAAAAACATGGAGATAATAGATTGGAATTGGAGGTGCCAGTTTGAACCTACGCTTTTAAAGTTAAAACATGGATAATGCGAACAGATATAATGTGTACACTAGATGTATGTACGTGTGTGTGCAAGTGTATGAGTACAGATAGGTGTATAAACACGTCTGTGTTTATGTATATAACTGTATGTACCCATGTACACATGTCTGCACCCTGGCTCGGTCTGAGGAGAGGGCCTAGAAACAATGGCAGTGCAGCAGCAGCAAGCTCACCAAACACCCAGATTGAAATCTAAATACCACCCCCCACCAAAAGAAACCAAGGTTTCTTGTGAAATGACTAAATCCAGGGTTAGGGGAGGAAAAGTACAACTTGAGTCCAGAATTTCTCACTGTAGAAGAAAAGGAAGGAAGTGGTTCAAAAATAATGAGGAAATACCAAAACCCCCCAAACTTTGGCCACATATGAAAGAACCTGAGCACAGTGTTAAAAATAAAGACAATAACAGAAAATGACTGAATGAATAAAAGTAGGAACCCATGAGTCCATTCTGATACAGAAAATAAATGAACGCATACATGAACTGAGGAGGGGGAAAACACTCTTCTTGCAGAAGGATGCTGACCTGGATGCAGAGGGAATGCTGGAAACTCGGGGCACGTTCCCACCCATCAGAGGGATGCACGTCCCCACCCATCAGAGGGACGCACGTCGCCACCCATCAGAGGGACGCACGTTCCCACTCATCACAGGGGGGCACGTTGCCACCCATCAGAGGGACGCACGTTCCAACCCATCAGAGGGGGGCACGTTCCCACCCATCAGAGGGACACATGTTCCCACCCATCAGAGGGCTCTTGGCCAGGCGCTGTCGGGAAGCTGAGGCTTGTGAGTCCGGGTTTGATTAAGGAGGTCTGTCATCATGTTGATGGTCTGGAACGCCTCACTACAAACCCAATTACAAAGTGAAAAATGGAGATTTCTTGGCGGGGAAACTTGAGACCACCAGCATGAGCAGGTGAAGGAGATTAACACCCCTGAGGCTGGGGAAGGGTCAGCTGCGTGTGCTTCAGGAGGTAACGCGCTGCGGTTTTCCTGCCCAGACTGCAATCTAAACCCAGGCCTGAGGAAACACCAGATGGCCTGGGTTGAGGGTCATGCTGCAGAATGTGAGGTCTGAATTTTTTAAAGCTTTGGGGAGCATGAAAGCCAGGGAAAGAGTGAGGAAGTGTTCCAACCTGGGGGAGCCTGCGGAAACATGATAATTAAACACAACATGCGTAACTCAGAGTTTCTTCACTTCAGCTCTCCTGAGATTTTGGATACGATAATTCTCGGAGGCCGTCTTGCACATTGGAGGATGTTTGGCAGCATCCCTGGCCTCTAAGCACAGGACTCCAATATCATTCCTCAGTTATAAACATCAAAAATATCTCTAGACATTACCAAATGTGCCCTGGCAGGGGAGAGAAAGTGGTTGCCAAATCAACCCCAGTTGAGAAGCACTGGTGGGACTGGGTAGGACCCTGGGTATTGCACATTGCATCAGCGTGTTCACCAATGCACTGGGGATGACATCAATACTCCTGATGGTTGTGCGAGGCAATGTCCTTCCCATGAGGAAGCCCTGAAGATGAGGGGACACCGCATAGGCACATGCGTGGAAAGAGAGGGAGACGAGCAAATGCAGTGAAATTTACATGAAGGGGATACAGGAGTTCTTAGTTCTATTCCTGAAAATTTTCTCTACAGTAGAAATGACCTCAACATAAATTGTCTTTATGAGTTTACCTGATTAAATGATGCTTGTGGGCTTATCTGTGCCAGCTAGTTGAAGATGGGAGTGGAAATAGTGGAGATGAAGCTGATTCTAACATCGGTCAACAGTCATTTTTGTCTCTGTATGTGCCAGGTGGCAAGCTGAGTCCTTTGTGCCTATTACTGCAGTTTGTCCTCAAATCATTCCTATGGTGGAGGAAGTAGCCGCCTATAATACTGTGGAGAGTGGAATGGAGGTTCTGAGAAGGTCGATGACTACTTACCCAGAGCACACAGTAGGTAAATGGTCAAGCTGGGGGTGAAGTACACTAACGTTGGGATGTTGGACTATGAGGCCCCTGTTCTAATCCTTCAGGTCATCAGGGACAATTTTTAGTCACTTATGTATTTATAGAGATGTGGGAAGAAGTAGCCTCTCAGTGCATCAGGGAAGGAAGGCCTGAGGAGAGGCCTTGCAGATAGAAAGCATATTGCACAAGGCACCCGTAGCATTTCACACTCAAGAATTCAAGGATAAGAAGCACTTTGTCAGAGACTTTAGTCTGTCTGTAAAAGCCAAATACAGGGTGGTGATGACTGCATTCAGGTGAAAAATGCCCCAAATCTCCTCGAGAAAAGAGGGTGCTTATCTTCTCACTGCATTTTTTTTCTACTTGTAATTATAGGCTCGCGCAGGTTTTGCTTGGAATGATTCGGCTCAGATAGACAATTGGCGGGTTTAGGTGAGATTTCTGGTGAGAGTGGTAGGAATTATACAGGTGATATGAGACGAGGTGATGGGAAGGGTAACTGTCGCTTAATGATCGGGAGAAAAGAAAAAATTCTATGAAGAGCTTATCCTTTAATGAGTTCAAGACTGGAGATCTAGAAGTGAAGCTTCCCAGGGGTTAGAGGGGTCTTACTGATGTGGTCTCAGCTCTGAAGAACTGCACAGAGAGGGGAAGCACAACGCTGAAGGTCACTGCTAGCAGGCAGGTGGGAGAAGCCCCACATCAGAGATCCAGGAAGGCGCAGAGGGGGCAGGCAGGACAGGGCGCCACCACTCTTGGGAAAGTTTCAGGCAGTGAGCAGGTGACCAAGTTTAAGGAGATGTGCTCAAAGGCAAGGAGGAAGTGTGAACTCCCTCAGAAATCAGGAAAGGTATGTTTGGTAAAGTTCTCAGAAAAAACTAGACAAGAAATTATTAAATCATTGTTACTATCTGTTGAGGACAAAGTGAATTAATAAGCTTTCAGTCCTTAGCATGTTACCAGGGACAGGAAGGCTGTAATTACAGAATTTATGAACACTATAGAGAATCTTTATTTTTATTTTTTGAGACAGAGTCTCACTCTGTCACCCTGGGTAGAGTGCTGCAATGGCATCACAGCTCACAGCAACCTTAAACTCTTGGGCTCCAGAGAGCCTCTTGCCTTAGCCTCCCAAGTAGCTGAGACTAGAGGAACCCATCACAACACCCAGGTAGTTTACTTTTTCTATTTTTACTAGAGATGGGGTCTTGCTGGTCTGGAACAGGAACTCCTGAGCTCAAGGGATTCACCCACCTTGGCCTCCCAGAGTGGTTCAAGAGCCACTGCACTTGAACAAATATATGAAAACTTTAAAATCAATACAACCCTACATTTTTAATGGATATGACCATGGTTATTTAATTATAGAGACATGGACAAGAAGGTGATATGCTAACTCTAAGAAAGTGTCTGCCTCAAAAAGGGAGGGAGGTCAGTAAGGGAGGATGAGGACAGTTTTGTGGGAGGGCTGGCTGGCTACTGCTTTCTTTTCTTTCTTTTTTTTTTTTTAGCAGGCCAGGGCTGGGTTTGAACCCACCAGCCATGGTGCATGTGGCTGGCGCCCTACCCACTGAGCTATGGGCACCGCCTGGCTACTACTTTCTAATATATTCTTATTCTCTCCTTCCTTAATTAAAAAAAAACTTAAGTAATATGTTTGAATAAAACATTCTATTGCCTGTCTCCCTTGCCACTCTGTGGCCATGTGATTAATTCAAACCCATGAGCTGAAAGCAGAGGTGAGTTTGGGAAAGGAAGATCCTGCCTGTCTGGAATTTGGTGTGATGGCTGGTGCTCTAGCCGCCATTTTGAATCACCAAGTGGCCTTGAGGGCAGAAATCCACTCTCAGAGAATGGCAGAACCTTGTCCCAAATGACATCTCCAAACTGCCCTATATCAACCTCTAGTTGTCCTTTATGTAAGAGAAACTTCTGTTATTGGATTTTTTTTTTTTTTGTTACATGCAGCTGAGCCTAATTCTAACTTAGGTAGGTAGATAGGAAGGTTTCAAGTGTACCTGTTATGTTTTGTATCTTCAAATAAAAAGAAAGAAAAACAAATAGCTGGGAGCAAAAATAGAAAGGACGGGCTGATGGTCAGTAACCAATGAGGGTTAGCTTCTTTCTCCAGTTTTGTATTTTGAGAATTTTAAGAAAACAGAAAAAAGCACAAAGAACAATAGCATAAAAATTGGTACACCCACCATCTGGAATTGCCAACTGTTAACATTTTGTCACATTTGCTTTGCCTTCATTTTATTGAAAGGAAGAAAACATTACAGACCAAGCTTAAGTCCTCTTATCTATCACGTTCTGTTGTACCCTTTCAACCTTTCTACAACTACAGCCACTCTTGTAGAGTGTTTTCCTCACTTATTGCTGGTTGTCTAAAGCATGTATTTGTTTTTCAGAGAGTAACATGGTATATTATTTTATGAATAGGTTTATTGACTTTAAAATTCGTTCACCTCTTGGGGGATGAACACATTTAGGCAAAGAGGAACTTTGCCTGACAAATGCAATTAGTGTAACCTGGACCTTTGTACCCTCAATGAATCCCCAACAATAAAAAAAATTGTTCATATATGCTCTAAAATTGGCTTTCTTGCTTTTGAGTTCTATTTTAATTGACTATATATGTGTATATACACACATGCTATATCTATGCTACACACATGCTATATCTATCTATCTATGTATCTAAAATGTTTACATAAATTATTTGGTTCAGAATATATATATATGTAATACCTATTTTAATATTTAACTTTTTTATTTTATTAGTCATTCATCTATTGATATACATTTAGGCAATTTCAGATTTATTGCTTTTCAAACAACACAGCAATAAACATCTTTCTATGTTTCTCTTTGTAAACATGTGTGAGTTTATTTCGTTTTGTTTTTTTTTTAAGAGACAGAGTCTCTCTTTATTGCCCTTGGTAGAGTGCGATGGTATCACAGCTCACAGCACCTCCAGCTCTTGGACTTAGGCGATTCTCTTGCCTCAGCCTCCCGAGTAGCTGGGGCTATAGGTACCTGCCACAATGCCCGGTTATTTTTTGTTGCAGTTTGGCTGGGGCCGGGTTCAAACCCACCACCCTTGGTAAATTGGGCCAGCGTCCTACTCACCGAGCCACAGGCGCCACCCCCAGTTTATTTCATTCTTAAAGCCTGTAGTTATGAGGCTGCTAAACCATGAGAATGGCAAATATATAGTATCATTATTTCAGGAAGTCATTTAAAAAATTCTCTTATGCATACAATGGGAAAATGTAAGCTAGAGAATCAAACTCTTAGGTGAATTTATAACTGTTTGATCAACCTCACCAAAACACTGCATGACTAGCTTCTAGACAAAAATCTCTTTTGGTAGACAGAGATCTATAACTCCATTCTGTTCAACATTCTATTCAATAAGCAGATCATCCATCCATCCATCCATCCATCCACCTACCCACCCACCCACTCATCCATCCATCCATCATCCATCCATCTACCCACCCATCCATCCACCCCCCCCATCCATCCATCCATCCATCCATCCAGTGTTTCTGAATGACTTTGTATCATGTGCCATGGTAGACACTGAACATAGAAGAGTCAACAGCACCCAGTATATGGTTCCTGACACATGGTTGGTATTTAATATTTTTTAGCTGCCACTTGAGGAACATGTGGTCAGCGCCCTCCTAAAACATATGGAGTTGCTATGAATTTGGTAAAAATTCAGAATACAAACTTACCATATTTTAGGATTAACAAAAAAGCTAAGAATAATTGGGAATAAACAAAGCTGAAGAGATAAGACATCAAATTCTTTTTATAGTATAAAGCTAATTAAAACTCATCATGGATAAATGTGACATCAGGAATAAGCATATGTGTATACACATAAAGAGTATATACAAGCATATGTATATACTAGATCTAAGTTGGAGAGATCTATGTTGGCAATAATTTTATGAAATATGCACTTAAGTTTCTGGTTGAACACCTGCTTAGCAATGGTATGAGCTTAGAAGGCTAAGAACACTAGCTGAATCCTAGGCTGATTTGATATGTTTGTATGAACCTTTCTGATAATGGCCATGATAGTCCTGTTGTCTAATATATCTTTCTTATAAATCTGAGGCACTATCTATAATATTTTTATAACAAAATACAGCCATTTCAGATTATAGAGGAAAATACAGCAACTCAGAGAGGCCAAGTGTCTTGACCAAGCTCATGCAAATAAGCGATGAACTAGAGATTCAAATCCAGATATATTTGGCTTCACAGTCTTCGCCACTCTGCATTACACCTGGTAAATGAATGTAGACACAGAAGACACATCCGTTCTGAAGATGTAGTCAGTCCAACTCAATGCAACACATTTTGGGGGGATATGAAACAAACATCAGTCACATATCTCATCATTAATGACAACTAGAACAAAATAATATCCCTATGAGAGCTGATACTGCTAAAAACTCATGGCCAAAGAGTGTGATTTTCTCAGCATACTTCTCTAAGAAATTACTCTCCACCAAAGAGGAGACCACACACGAACTAGAAAAAAAAGGTTTGAGACCTAATTGCCCACTCCTAGTCTACGTGCTTCAGGGCAAGGCATTGAGATTCTCAATAATCATCTGTGGTGGCATTTATATCAATTCGTTGTTTTGGGCTTAGAGTTAAAGCATTCCTCATCGTCCAGCACATGGTAAGGGCTAAATAAAATGCAGTGATGATGGTACTATTGTAACTGAAAGTCATGCTCCTAGGGTGCAAATATCTGGCTCTTTCAGAGCCACCATGCATGGGCATAGGGACCCAAAGTATCCTGAGAGAAGCCTGTTTTTCTCTTGTTAGGCTTCCTGAAGGAAGTTTTTTTTCACACAAATGCATCTTCTACTCATTAAGCCAAGATCTCAGTGGTTTGCTTCTATCCAGAGGGGTATTTTTGGTTATTTACCTGCTCAGGGGAGATACCTTTTTCTAATTTTTTGCACAGCACCTTATTGGTTAGCTGTATGCTAACATCTCAACACTAAAACAAAGACTAATCTCACCTCTCCTACCTTTGTCTTTGTCCTTCCTCAGACCTATGCTACTTAAGCGCCCCACCTTTCTGGTTACAAGTCTCAAGCAATGGCATAAACATGGGAGTCACCATCAAGCAGGTAAAAGAGAGCCCACTAGCTGGGGGCTTGCAAAGCATCAGCTGCTTCTCAACTCAATAACTTTTATTTTTACATTTATGACCTGTGGTTGCATGTTAAGAGAATTTTTCCCCTCCAGTGGGCCCATTAAAGAACTTGGATGAAATACAGCTATGGGAAAACTGACAGTACCTGTGACTTATAATACAGCTCATTAAAGAGCTTGACAGCCCCATCAAAGAGAAAATCCCAGGAGGAAGAAAAACTGTAGCCTAAATCTATAATTTATATCCACAAACAGAGACAGACTTTGGAACTTTGCAAGGAGAGGAAGAATTAGACAAGGCTGCTTACAAACACAGGGTCTGGGAATGGCCTAGATCAATGATTTTCAACTGGTGTGCTGTGAAGGAATCTTAGGTGTGCCACAAAAAATTTTAAAGATCATTAATTAGATTATTCTTGAAAGAAGTTCAAAGCAAAGAATATTCATTTTTTTATTCCTTTTTTTGATCAACACAACTTAAGTGTTCCACAGAAGTTTAACTACACGTTCAAGTGTGCTTTGTGATAAAAGAAAAGGGAGGGGGGTGAGTTTATAAAGGGAGGGTTAGTAGGGGGACCACACCTATGGAGCATATTGCAAGTACAAGTTGGATCTATCAGGGGTAGAACACAAATGTCTTAATGCTGTAATTGGGTAAATGAGGTGAAAGCTATGTTGATTAGTAGCATGTAAGCCCTCCAATTTGTACAAATAATCAACACAATGAATCCCATAATGGCATAAATGTACGTATGATTTATGTACAAATGACTTAATAAAAAGAAAAAGAATTCAGAAAGTAAAAGTATCCAATGTATTCAATACTACTATAAAATCAATATATAATCACCTACCCACTCATATGAATGGCAAAACGTAACTACAGTCCAAGAAGTAGAAGGGAAGAGGAGAGAGAGGAGGGAGGAATCTGGGAGGAAGGAAGGTATTTGGGGGGGAACTTACCTAATGTGCATGATGCAATGGTACATTTCAAAACTATTAAGAAATGAGTATAATTGTGATGGATGTGTTACTTAGTTCAATGCAAGCATTTCACATTGTATATCAAAGCAGTACCCTGAACCCCATAAATGTATCAATGTACAAAGTTATGATTTAATAAAAAATAATAATAAAAAGAAAAGGTTGAAAAATACTGGGATGGATGCTTGGTTTAGCCATTTGTCCTAACATTTGTTAAAAATTGTAGTAGTGCTTGCCATTGCCTGATAACATGAACCTTTACATCATTTCCATGTTTGATTTTGTGCCTATTCATATTACTTAGTGCTATAGAACAAAAAACCCACAAATTTTTTTATTTGGTTTATGATTTATGAGTGAGGCATTTAGGAAGGGCTCAGTTGGGGGTTCATCACAGATCCATCTTGGGTCAGCCAGGGTTGAAGAATCTACTTTCAAGATGGCTCCTTTATTCACATGGCAGGTGGTTCACTGCTCCTTAACCTTTCTCTCCACATGATATTTCATTTTTCAAGGCCTCCTTCTCCATATGGCTTGACTTCTCTCCAGCACCTGATCATGCTGGCCTTTCCAGGCCTTTTATACTCCCTGCCATGCCCACAGCCTGTGCCCAAGTCTCACCCTCTCCACCTGTGTCCCCAGGTCATGCCTTACTCTTTCAGGTCTTTGTAAATATGTTTCTTGTACCTAAAACAAGCTTCCCAAGTTATCCAGGTGGGATTTCCTCAAGAATCGGATCACCCAACACCTCCTACCCAGGAGCTTTCTAAATCCCCCTCTCCTTTATTAACTTACTTTGCTTTATTAGCTTATTTGCTTACTTACTTTGCTGGGGTATTATACTTGTCTCCTTTCTAGCATGTAGTTTATTAAATACACAACACACAAGACTGTTTCTTCCATTTTATCCTGAGCTCCATTAAAAATCTGACTTTGTCTTACTTATCTTTGAGTTCCCAGGGTCTTCCAACATATTTGTTATACACAAGAGACAGTCAAAAGATGTCAATGCAATGAATACGATTTTTAATCCACCAATATTTGGTTCCACAGCTGCTGATGTCTGTGTCACTGCAGATTTCAGGCCCTCCTTGCAAAGAATTACACAGACAACATGCCACATGTTCTGTCCCTTATCTGCTGTGACCCAAGGGGGTCTCGGCACTTCTTTAAAAATTAATTTGTTCCTTAATTAAAGAAACATGCTTATTTCTAATTAACTAATCTTCTATGTAATGTAAACAGATCGCAAGTAACTAAACAGTTTTGCCTAGCTTGTTGCTTGCCTGAGACTGGTACAGTGTAACCAATTTTAGCATTATCAGCTACGAGGCCAGGGAATATACCAAATGCTCCATCTTGCACAGATGGAGTTAAAGGCACTTCAAGACAGGGAATTTGTCAGCTCTTAATCCCTATCTGGCAGATTAAATCACTGCTACATTATATCATTACATCATTTTCAGAATTTCTTGAGATATGAAATCCCCACAGTTATTAAAGAAAGGGTGGACTCAAACTCTTTGCACTTCAAATATATGTACAGTTATACACACTGGTATGTATGTGAAGGAGACGTTCTGAATAGGGTCTCGCTGGTTTGCAGCAGGCTTGCATGGAAGTTGGAGTCTGAGGGGAGACAGGAGCCTAGGTAGTACGCATCTTTAATGAGAGACTTGTCATTCTTTGACACTGTCGGGTATGTGGGGAAGCATCCGGAGACAGACTGATAGTTTTATAATAACAAATGCTAATGGAGGAACATACAGCCCAAGATACATTCATTAAACCTCTTCTACCTTGAAACGATTCACTGACCTGCAACTTCTCATATCCTGAAGGGGGATGAGTTCCAACTCGGATGTGCTTTACACTTTGACAATGTAAAATGTACAACCCAGGAGACCTAGGGTGGGAACTGTTTTCTACATAGATAGTTACATTATTTAGTCAAATATTAGTGAACACAGCAACACATATACTGATGGTTGACTTTGCCAGAGATGAAAATGTGGTATCTTTAAAGGCATGAATAAAAAATTAATACACTCTTCACTTTGCCAAAAAATAAGCATCTCTAAGAGTTTAGAAACCAGTGGAATTTAATTCAGAATCTTTTGCAAGATGAAAGTCATGTGGCTTTCATGCAGTTAAATAGATACAAGACACTTTCTACCGTGATTAGAATTAGGTATTTTTAAATATATCTGGAACACGCTATTGATTTTTCTGAAATTTCAGAATTTGCAGGCTAAAGGGTTTGCATAAGGTTTTTCTCCATCGAAATTATGTGGCTCCAGTCTTTGCTTTAGGAAATAGCAGCAAAAACAGGCAAGAAGGTTTGAGTCTGTCTGAAATATCCCCACTTGACCCTTTACCGAGCCCACTCTGCTCTTCCCCGCCCTGCCCTCTGTCCTTGGAAGCTGGCCTGACCTCCTGTTGGGTTTGGAGACCAGAAGGGGAGGCTAAGTGACATAAGGGTTCTTATGCCTCTGCATCCCTCACTTCTAGGTTACCTTGGGCTGGCTGAATTCCACGATGGATGTCTCTGCTTCTCCACCTGACTAGTTCCTCCCATGCCTGCAACTGTTCCCTCATGCCCAGGTGTCGGGGTGATGTCAGCTTTGCTTTTACCAGTCTAGGGATATACCTCCATCCTGCCTACTTCCCCTTTGTACTAATTTAAAAAATAAGTTGATCTTCAGCCATAGAAAGAAATGAAGTACGGATATGTGCCACGCACAACGTGGGTGAACCTGGAACGTTATCCTGAGTGCAGGAAGCCCACACAGAAGGTCACACATCATGCAACTCTCCCTGTGTGAAGTGTCCAGGTAGGCACATCTCTAGGGACAGAAAGTAGATTTGTGGTTTCCGAGGACTCTGAGGAATAACTTCTGATGGCTAACGGGTTTCTTTCTGAGATAATAGAAATGTTCTAAAATTGATTGTGGCGATGATTATAGAATTCTGTGAATATACTAAAAACCATTAAATTATACATTTTAAATGAGTAAATTGGTAAATTGTATGGTATGTAAATTATATCTTCTTAAAATTGAGATACACACACATGTACAGGATGGACATAAAGTTTGTGTGTAATATCCTATGTTAAACTATTTTAAATTGCACACAGAGACTTTATGTGTGCCCTCTATATGGATGTGTTTGTTTATATATGTGTGTGTGTCTACATATGTCTATATGAAACCCTGCCAGCTATTTTCACATTATTCAAATTATGCTATTCTTGGCATGTTTAAAATTTAGAGAGGATACCGGTTCTAAATTTATGTACATATAAGATTTTATTTGTATTTTAATATTTCATTGTTTTTTATTTGCCTAATTCAAAATCACACAAAATGCTGCCGTAGTCAATTATCAATACTTCCATAGGAGGAAACAGAGGCTCAGATGAATCCAGTTAATACAGAAGGGATCCAGGGTTGCAATTCAGCTCTGTGGGTCTTCAGAGTTCTTCTGACTTCTCTGAGTGCTGGGTGAAGGGACTAAGATCCCCCTGAATCTAAAAAGTAGTCATTAGCTGCTGCTAGTTCTGACACATGTAACGTTCTGTCAGGAGTGGTGCTCAAAGCTTGATCTTGTGGAACCTTTGGCCAATCTGGGAGGGTAGCATGGTTGTGTTCACATTACAAGGAATCATCCGGGGCTCACAGAAGTAAGACAACAAGTTCAAGGTCCCATAATTCATAGTGAAAACATCACTGAAAACCAGGTCTTTGGAGATGGAGCCATTGTTCTCAACCTTTGCATAATATCCTTATCTAAACATACTGATCTCCTGATGAACTGACAGGTACATTCTCACGAAGGATTTCCAGTTGACTCACTTGGAAGGAAACAATTAATATTCTCTAGAAACCTTCTGGAGACCTCTCAACTTTTCCTGTACCCTTCCCTTCTCTCTCTGGCCCTTGGACATGAACGTGGGGTCAGCACATTGACATAAATGGCAGCCATACAGTGACAAGCATTATTGGTTATGTTCAGGTCACTTTTACTGGGCTTTGGCCTGAAGGTCAAGTGATAGCAGAAAATCAAAATAATAATTCTAAGAAAGTTTTCATTGTAAGGCATTGGATATTTTTTTAATCTAATAAAAATGTCTAATGACAAAGAGACCTCAGAATGCTTTCTGGAAAGAACTCTCAGCTAATGGAGGAGACAAAGACAATTTCTGTTCTAATAAAGACTCAATTTTCTGATTACCCTCCTAAAACTTGTAGCATGAAATGCATACAGAGGAGTTTGATGTCTCAAGCAGCATAGCACAGGGGCCAAAAAGCATGGCTTGTAGTCAAATTGTCTGAGCTTTAATGCTTATTGGTTGAGTTACACTGAATATGCCTCTTGTCATTAGATTTGGCTACAGATACAGAGAGTCCAACATAACAGTGAGTTAAATAAGACATAAGTTCATTATTGTCTTATGTAAAATAATTCTGGAGAGACCTGATCTCTTGGCCCATTGGAACCCCAGCCTAAGAGCTGATTTGCACATACATAGACATATAGGTTACTGTTTGAGTCATTGCCCCTCACCCTAGCTTAAGACTTTAGTGTGAGCCAGCAAGCACACAACGTCCTTAGCTAGAGAAAGGGCAAAATTTCACACATGAGAAGAGAAGCAGAGAAAACAGCAAAGCAGCTCATGGACTGGGGTTCTGATGGGCCAAGGGAACAGGTCTGTGAAGTCCTGCCCATTCTGAACAGACAGCCCTTTTCTAAGGACACAGAGCCCAACTGAAGAAACACCCAACCACAACCAAGAGGAAGGTTGCCACACTGGCAACCTGTTAGAAACCAGGAACACAGTGGATAAAGACAAGGAGAGACGCTAAAGCAAAAAGAAAACCAGAACAAGAAGGAAAACATGAAGATTCCCTAAGCCAAACTTTTGAGAAATCTTTGAAAAGAACCAGTCTTCTGAATAATAAAATAGCTTTGGGTACTCTACTTGGTTTTTGAAACATATATCCATAATTAAAGTAAGAAAGTTGTAAGTCTATTAAAATTTTTTCTTTTATACAGGAAAACTCAATTCGTGACCTATATTTTATAAAACATATACTTGAAAGGGATTTTACATGCTCTCTTCCCATTGAACTTAGCATATTGAATCACCTCCATTTGCTTAAGAAGGGAGACAGTTCTATAAATAAATTAGTCGGGGCTTTAGAAAAATCTGCTATACATTTATACATATATAAAGGTGAAGTGACTTGAAGGTATTTGTGGAGATAAATGGAAGCAGAGGCTCCAGACTATTCTCAGAAGGGACGGTAGCCTCAGAGCACCGGTGCTGCAGCAAAAGCTGGTTTATCAAGCTCTCTGCTGATTATAACTCTTTTCTGACATTTGTAGACTGTCTTGATTGATGGGTGGCACAGCCTGCCTTATGACTCTTCGGGAGTTCTCCTTGAGCATCCGCCCAACCGCCGCTAGGGGGAGAATCTGGCTCTGTTTGAGAAGGTCACCGCTAATAAGGATGGAGTTGCCTGAGAAGCTAGGTGGATGTGAAATGATGAAAGAAGGTTGGTGTTTTGTGTTGTTCTCTCTCTCATCTACACACACACATACACAAACACATACACACATACACAAAAACATTTACACAAATACACTGACCCACACGTGTGCAAGGAAATCTCCAGACTAAGGGCAGCAGCTCTGGAGTGCTGCTAATGTCACGGTGGGTGAAGTGGCTAAAGGACAGCGGATCCTGTGGGTGGGGAAGGAAGTGAAAGAGCACAGGAATTAGAGTCATACAGGTCTGAGTTTAAATCCAAGTGTTCATCCTTCACTAGCTGTGTGACCTTGGGAAACAACTTGACCTCCCTGTGTCTCTTTCCTCAATTTTAAGACACGTGTAAAGATTATGTGGAAAGATTAGCATAGAACCTAGACCAGTATCCAGTACAGAACAGTGCTAGAAAAATACACTGGCGATCATCACTGCTGTATTACCCCGGGCCCAGAGCAGGGATCAACTCCCTCCCTCAATCTGAGTGAGATGCTCCCAGCAGCTGCTGTCCTGGGGGGGTTGGTGAGGCAGCCCCCACCCTCACCAGGAAGCAGTGTGTCTGGTACAGGGTGAGCACTCTAGAGATATCTGCTGGAGAATGAATGCATTGCCAATAAAGACAACATTTAATAATTCATAATTCAATAATTCATTTAATAATTGAATAAAAAGGGGGATTGATAGTGATTCAGGCTTTCTGCCATTTGGGGCCGTTTATTCATTTCATGGAATTTATTAGGTGGCAACCATGTGCCTGGAACTCTGCTCACTGTTGGAAAGAGAGGGATGAAGAGGAAACAGCCTGGTCCCCTGGCCTCAAGCTTATGACTGGGAAAGCGCACCGAAGGAAGTCTCCAATTCATACTTGAGGGAAATTTATAAACCTATTAAGGTTTACAGTATTAAGGTAATTCCACACAGATAGCATCAATGACAGTAAGCCAGTACCATAAAAATGAGTCAATATTTAGTATTTTCCCATTTGTCACAGGCTTGCCACAAAAATTATACGTGACCTTTTCCCTCAATCCCCATTGTTGCCACCCCAGTCCAGCCCATGGTCCTCTCCTGATGTTGAAATAGCCCTTGCTGTCCTTCCATTCTCCACTGAGTAGCACGTGTCTTTCTTTTTTTTAACAGTAAAATCAGATATAACCACTTAAAATCATGGGCTTCCTACTATATTTAAAATGCAATCCAAACTTCTGGTGCTCTAAACCGGGGATATGACTTTTTTTTTTTTTTTTTTTGGGAAAGGATTAGGTAGTAGGTATTTTGGGCTTTGTGAGTATACAGTCTCTGTTCCAGCTTCCCAGTTAGGACAGCATAGCTGCCTTGGTCAGTGTGGAAATGAATAGGCATGTCTGCATTCCAATAAAACTTTATTTAAAAAGAAAAAAACAGGCAGCAGGACAGATTTGGCCCATGGTGCATAGTTTGTTGACACCTGCCCTATATGAACTTGCACTTGCCTATCTCCCTACTCTTAGGAATGTAAGAGAATTCTAACCAAGCTGGCTTCTTCTTTGGCCTCTCCCTCTCGTCATTCCTGTCTTAGACCTCTGTACTTCTGTCCCTCTGCCTGAAATTCCTTGATTGATACCTTTACCTGGTGGGCTCCTCTGCTCTCACTTGGCTCAGCTTATTCAAAGGACTTAAATTATCTTGTTTATTCATTTTGTTGTTGACATAAGATGTAAAAGTCCTGATTCTGGTTATGCTATATCTTTGGCACTAGACTGTTATCTGGCTAATGGATGCTGTGCATTAAATATTTGCTGAATGAAATGGCTATAAGGAACTAATTTGAAACAAGGGTTTCCCTGAAATTATAACTGTTTAATGCCATTGTGTATCTGGCACTCCGTTTTACTCAGTTGTTATACTAGAAATTGCTAGGCTGGGCAGAGTGACTCCTTAGGAGTCAGGGAATGTTCCAGCGGCATTGGAGATCGTGCTCAGTGTTAGAGCAATTCAAAGACTTATTCACTTTTTCTTGGCAGCTGCCCAACTGTCACCCAATTTCCATTTGGGCTAGAAATTCCTGTTGCATTTGTTCTTTCAAAAGATTATAGAGTGTCCCTAAGTTTCTGAAGCTACTGAGGTGACTTTGCCCTACATCTACTAGTGATGGAAAGATGGCTCCAGCTTGAACCTATATACATCTATATTTTCCAAAAAAATTAGCCAGTAGGGCTCCCAAACCTTTATTTTTATAAGGAAGTGATCACTGTAAGCCTGAGGGCCACATCCCCCTGTTCACCCTGAAATAGGAGGTCTACTGTGTGAGCACAGGGGACTGGCTGTGGACAGACCCACAGGCTGGCCTGGGCATAAGACTTCATGAAAAGAGAGAAGAGCAATTCAGGAAACAAGGTAGTATCTGCTTCTGAACTGATCTCTAGCCCCTAGATGTAAATGGGAATTTAGGGGGAGAAAAGGCTACACATAAAAGTGGTAAGAACTGTTTCTGAAGTCACTTGTGTTGATGTTAAGACATAGAGTTGCACTGGTTGGGTCCAAAGGGGTTAAGGGATTCTCTCCTGTCTCACCAGACCCTTTAGTATCTTGAAAACCAAAGTGAATCAGCAGAAGTGGGTCCTACTGCAGTGGTGCCAACCAGAGAGGGGATCGGGTATGGAGGAAGGAAAATCCAGGGGGCTCTGACAAGGAGTTGATGGGCTTCATTCCGAGGTTGTGTGAGATCTCACCTGGGGGAACTTCAGACAAGTTAGGAACAACATGGGGAAGATTCAATTTCCTGAATGACCAGGTGGAGTGAATGGCGAGTGAAGTGCAGGTAACACTTTTCCTATCACTTATTTCTAAATCGTCCCCTTGGGAAGTGGCCTTTGATTGGATTATGCAATCCTTTCATAAGATTTGTTTTACGGTTGTCTGTGCTGAAGTGATTTGTACTATAATTCAGGGCCGTCTACTCTGATCTCAAGGGCTCTGTGGCACGTTAATGACATCTGTTCCTGGGGATCACTCTTGGGTTGAGACTCCAGTGGGGACTGGAGGGAAAGGGCTAACACCTGCAGGCCCAGAGAGGGCTCCACAGCAAGGCAGTCCACAATCTACAGATATGGTAGTGCAATGGCCACAAAACTTGCAGGTATTGAATCTAATGCAGGGAAACAAACACAAATATACATTGGTACATTCGTGGGAGAAAAGAAAGACTATTGTACTCCTAATGCATGCATGAGCTTAGCCAAGATATGGAATCAAATCCTCTGATTACAAGCATCAATATGAACCAGAACGTAATAAGGCAAATCCTCTTTCCCATCAATCCCGCTCATAAGAATTTATCCTGAAGAAATTGTCACACATGTGGGAAGAGATGAGTTCTCCCCTGCATAATTGATTATAAGTGTACAAAAGTGAAAACAACTTAAATCAATAGGGGATTGGTTAAGTAGATGATGGCTGATCCAGGCACTAGCTGTTTAAAACAATGATGTAGCCTGATGTTTATCGATTTACAAAAATGTCCATAGGACCCTGTGGAGCGGAGTGATTTACAGCAAAGCCTGTAGAGTTCCATTTCAGCAAACCGTGTACCTGCCTCTGTCCATGCAGAGAGGCCCAGAGAGACCTGGAATGATGTTCATGGAAATGTCACCCTGCTGATCTCTGGATGGCAGGGTTGGGGTGTGTGTGTGTGTTTTGTTTTGGGGGGGATGACTGCATTCTCTTTCACGTAAACAAAAGCTGAATTGCTTTATTTATTTTTTTAAGATAATATCTCCTTAAGACAAGAAGCAAACAAAATGGCACATGGGATTGGCTAGGACAGTGAGAATGGAAGAATGTACAAAATCTGAAAACACCAGCAAAAGGAAATCTCACAGTCAAGGGGTTAAAAAGCTGCATTGCAATTACTGCAACGAATAAAGAAATAAAGAGGTAACCAGAAAAGGAACTTTCCTACTAGGCCATACCAACAAACCGAAGACTTTTACTGAGCTAGGTGTCAAACATCAGCTATCAAATATCACAGCCATCTTTATTTAGCTTAAGCTGTTTTAAAAAGTAGCAACTTCCAAGCAAAGCTGAGCTCTCGGGATAGCCTTTTGTCCACAGGCCACTTGATCCTTTGTTTTTCCTCAGGTCTGGCATGGGGGGACTTGTTTAAAAATTAAAGTAAGTGTGTCTTGAAGAGGAAGGTGGGCACCAGAGTAAAAATAAAAGACCCTTTTCTCTCCCATTCCCCATGCAGAGAGGGCTCCTCTCACAGGAGAAGAGAATTGGTCCCTCCTGAGATAATCACCTGCCTGGCTGCATTGCAGCACTCACCACAATTCTGATTGTGATTTATCTTTGCCTGTCCCTCTTCTTGGCTGTGAATACTAGGAGGGTATGAGTAGTGCCTGTCGGGTCCACTGCTGCCGGTTCAGAGATCAGAACAGGGCTAGCACAGAGCAGGTACTCAGCATGAGTAATGGATGGAAAAAACACAAGGAGAGAAAGGGAGGAAGGGAGAGAGGGCAAATGACTGGGCTTTTGCAAAATTAGGAGACGAGGCTGTAACTGCTAATGTCTGCTTGTCTTTGACAGCTTCAAGAAGTGTCCGCATGTGACCTAAGCGATGTGCATCTCTTGTGACTCAGAATACGTACTCCCAGGTAAACACCACGCTCATCTCTCTCAGCCAGGCAGCTTTGGAACTAATTCCACCCTCCCATGAACTCTATCCACTGACAGCTCTCCAAGCTGCCCCACCTGTCCAGGGTGGGGAGTGCCAGGCAGGGTGGCTAAAAGCGCAGAGGAAGAGCACAGTGGGCCAACCCCACGGCCAGCCCTTGACCTTGCTGGAGGCCGAGACCTCCTGAGTACAAAGTGCTCTGGCTATGGAGTCCCAGATTGCGTTTGCTCATAGCTGACTAAAGGGTCTGGAAATTGAAGTGCTCTGGGGACAGCTGTCATCCAATGCCTATCATCAGGCTTAAGGGGACCCACAGCCCAGCTACCTGGTCCCTTGGCTGAGACAACTCCAGTAGTGTATTTGATGTCCTTTTCTAAAGCTCCCTCCCTCAGAAGGATAAAGCTCCAGCTGCTCATTCTGGGGCTGGGTTGATACTGTCCCTTGAGTTGGGTATCTTCCCTTTCCTGTACCCTTCTGTACCTGGTGTCTCTGTACCTCTAAGGTAAAGCACAGGCCCCAATGCCCATCTCAGGGTCATCTTGGGGGAGCCTGGCATGCCCTTCCTCATGGTCAGCTCTTCTCAAAGGTGCCCAGGGGGCTGCTGGTGGCAAACTGTGAATTGGTGCCAGCAAGCCACTGTGGGGACGGGTCCCAGCTGTGTCCCACACTCAGGAGGTCTGGGCTTGTCCTAAGATATCCCAAGCATCCAGAAAACGCCAGCTGAGTATAGAGATGTGGCTGCCCATAAATCAATGCCTGTGTCTCTGCAAAGGGAACAGCTCGTGATCTGCAAAGTTCAAAGACTATTATTTTCTGTTGATCTTCCTTCATCCAAGAATGATTCCCCAAAACAATACCCTGGAGTTTAGTGCTGAGCAGCTGGGAATGGTTTCCTGTCTGCACACGCAGATAAATATGGGTGACCTTCCTTTGTGATGGATTGGTCCTGAGGGCATTCAAATACATGGGAACATGAACATGATGTCTGGGTTTGCTGGGAGATGAATTCTCTTTGACACATATTACGAGTCTCTTTGCTTTACCTTTGCTAAAGGGTACTCTGCTGGGACAAAAATAATAGTCATGGTATTCACGATATAAAAGCATTTCTTGAACATTTATTACGTCCTAAGCACTGGGTAAAACACAACATCTCATTTAATCTTCATATATCTGTCTCTAAGGTAGGTTCTGTGATATTCAGCCTCCACTACAGACAAGGCAGTTGAGGCTTCTACAAGGATCAGTAAACTTGCCCGAGGTCTCACCTTATGAAGGAGCTGAGCTCTAGGCTACACTGCTGCGTGCAGGGCCTGCAGCATAATTCATAGGGCTCAGTACAATGTGAAAAGGGGCCCAACACTCGACACTTGAGAGTTTCAAGGTGGGAACAACAGATGATTAACCTACGAACCAGGGAACTCTGAACACAGGGCGTGCTGAGCTGTACAGGTCATGCCCCATGAAGCTTTCCCTGGTTATTTGGGCTCAGAAGAAAGAGAGGCGAGTGATCAAGGGTTTCTATGTTGCACCCTCCTGAGCCCTAGATACTGAGCAACAACAGATCACATTAGACCGCAATCATCTTCTGTCAGGACCTAACGCGGCTCCCCCTGACAGCCCTGCATAAATTCATTCCATGGCAAGACCTGCCTGTCCTCCACGGTGCGAACCCCAGGAACAGGAGACGAGACCTGGTGGGTTTCTTGCAGCTCACGCAGACATGGGCCGTGGGGTGTGGGTCTGGGCCAGTCTTCTGAGCAGGTGCCAGAGCAGGTCTGACGGGAATTTGACCAGAGAACTGAGGCAGATGTGGCAGGATTCTATCCGCAGAGGGAGGAGCCAGCCATTGAATGTCGAAACCAGGGGCAGCGACACTGACTTTGTTTCCTCTACCAGCCTTGTAACTTTGGGCAAGTTCCTAGACCGTTTTAATGTTTGGTTTTCCCCACTGTGAGATAAAGACGGTGGTGTCTACCTCTTAGAGCAGGATGTGGTACCCAGGATGATATAAAACTGAGAGGTGATATAAAACATGCTGATATAAAGCTCCTAGCCCGTGGTCAGTGCTCGACTCACAGATACACTGGTCCAACGGCTGTTCTTACCAGGAAACGTGTGGCGCAGTTGAAGGAACACGTGACATGAAGGCAGCTCATATGGGTTGAATCCTAAATGCTGTCCTAGATTTCTCATTTGTGTGAACTAGGAAAAGTCACTGAATCTTTCCCTGGGCCAGTGTCCCCCTCTACAAAGTGGGTGCTGTCTACAACACACAGGATTCTGTGAGCCACACTTATGCAGCTAATTATGGAAATAGGAGAGGTGTTCTTTTTTTTTTTTTTTTTTTTCAGTTTTTGGCCGGGGCCAGTTTGAACCTGCCACCTCTTGTATATGGGGCCGGCGCCCTACTCCTTGAGCCACAGGCACTGACCGAGGTGTTCGTTTGTATAGCCAGTGTTGGTTGCTATAACTTGCAAGGGTTTTGAGTAGAAAGAAGACTCCTTTCCCCAAATCCCACTGTCCTCCCAAATGCTTCAGGAGCCACCTAGCCTGCAACTTTCTTACAGGAGTCTAATAGGTTTTTGCAACATTTCCACATTCTTGACCCCAATTCAATGGATTTCATTTCAATACCTGCTCTGTAGTGAAACTCAGAGGGTGCTAAAAATGAAAACAATGAATCAGAACAAATTCTGCAGAGCCAAAAGAACCTACGCTATACAACATCCCAGTCTTCATCTATTTTTATGGGATAATACTAATCATAAATAGATATTTGAGGTGGTTTATGTTTTGCTGGAGAAGCATCTATCCCTAACTGAATAGCTGTGTATTTAAGAAATTCAAGGCACATAAAAAAGTCTATTTTTCTTCGAAAGTATGACACATATGTAAAGCAATAAAATCCAATATTCTTTCCTAAACTTTAAGGAAGGGCAGTGCAGGAGGAAAAGTGGACCCTGTCTAATCGTATATACACATGATAGACAGAGAAATGCCTGCTCACAGCTGCCTTGCATGTAACCACTGTCATTTACATTTAGAAGACTTTTCTGGTCCGTCTGAATTCTAATCACTCGCATACAGGCACAGGGTACCACAGACAAAACCAGGAATCATTCTTCCATTCTGCTCAAACTCTGGCCTCTTTAATGTTTTTCCCTATGGGTTCTCCTAACTCGTTCTGTGCATCCACGTGTTAAGAAGATTTCTGTAAACGTCAAACTCAAATTCCAGGCTCTGTCTCACCAGAAGCCATCTCTCCTACTGAGAGGAGCCCCTGGACAGTTGGGCCTGAAGTGACATGATCTACCCTCAACTGCGCTCTCTCCTCCCCTCCAGCCGTTACCACTTCTCTGTCCCCAAACACCTTTCAGCACAGTGAATTCGCTCTCACTGTTACAGACCACAGAAGTTGGGAAGGGAGAGGGTTGCTCCTGCCCGAGAGGATCTGGAAAAGTGCATAGGGACCCACCTCCTGGAAGCTGAAGGGAGAATTTAGGCATCACACATACAATTATCCACCTGGTCGTCTGAGAAGGTTACCATGACAACACTTCCAGAGCCTCCTGTACCTATGAGTCATTGATATATCCCATCAATTCAGTGAAGGAGGAAAGAAAAAATGGTCAAAGCAATCCTCAGGCTTCCGTCTCTCGTCTGGTCTCTACTGAAAGGCTACTTATTTGTTTGTGTGTAATATAGATGCCCCTATAGTGTTACTGTTAATATGGTGTTTTTTCCACTCAAATGTATTTTAAAACTTCAAGTCAAAGTTTAGACTAAAGGAAATTTTTCTATTTTATTCTCTACTTTCTCAAGCATTATACTTAGAAGTAACTTCTGCTGCTGGCCATAGAATAGTTTAATTAGTATGTACCAGACTTAAAAAAAAAAAAAGACCTTTAAATTCTGCAACCTTCCCTAATAGTAAGGTTAAAAAGAGGGAAAAGACAGCAGGAGCTCTGTGGTAACCTTGAGCGATTTCCATAATAGTAGGTACGTGTGTTTTCAGAGAAGGAGATAAAATGTCTTGCCTTTGGCTCTTTGACTGAAAACTAATGGCTTCTTCATGCTCATCTTCTAAGAAAAGAGGAAAATTTCTACCTGTTTTACCAAAATAGTTCTTATGAAAAGGCAATTATGTAAAGAAATAACAGGAATGTGTATTCTCATCAAAGACCAACTCCAGCACAAAGTTCAGCCTCAGGCCCTCAAAGGGATAAGGTAGCATGGTGCCCAGCATCAACTATGCACCAGACAATTCAGTGGTGGTCACCCTGGGAAAATCACCTTCAGAAACGACGGAAGATATTTTCATAGCTTGCAGCACCCTGGTCACGCTCTGAGCTTTAGCCTTCCAACTCTTGCTTCTATGCAGGGGGGTAGTGTGATGATGTCGACCCGTGCCAACAAGTTGGAACAGCAATAGAACAGTCTCCCAAATCTCTAAAGAACATCGTGCACCACCTTCCCAGCCATTACACCAGTAGCAAGCCGACTCAACATACCTGTGGGTGACCCTTCCATGACGTGGCCGACGTAGGGCCCTTCCCGAAAGATTGGCCTGTTGTCATTCTGATCAATCACGATGACTTCCAGCGGCACCGGCCCCTCGAGGGTTTTGCCGTTGACATCAGTGGTCTCCACAAAGAGCTATTTGAACAAAGAGATTGGGGGAGAAAGAAGGCATTAATCCACTGTGAAAGTGAAATCAGGTTCTCTGGGGGAATGTGTGTCATATCAGCAATTTTATGAGCCCTTGGCAATAGTCAGACTTTGGTCTCGGTGAATAGACACTGGAACCAGAATAGAAACTAAAACATTCCAGAATAAAAGGCAAAAACTCGTTCATGTTAGATGCCCTTCGGTAAATGTACAATTAACTCATCAAATCTGCAAAGAAAGTTAAAAAAAGAAAAAAGAAAGAAAAACCAAAACAAAATTTGCAATCAGCCATTGCTGAGAAAATGTACTTATGTTGTTTCTGCTTTTTCAGTATCATTATGCTTAAAAATAACATTATGCTAATAAAAATAATTGACTGAGCAGTTATAAAGTGAGTACATTAAGAGATAACCAACAGTGTTCATGGCAATGCTCGGGAGAAATTCCAGCTGGTGAGGATTTGTAGAGGGCCTTCCCGCAGCAAGAAACAGCATCTGCAGGGGCCTGAAAGAGGTCTGGGGATTCCTGTCAACCAGGCCTGTTATACTAATTTTTTTTTGGCCGGGGCTGGGTTTGAACCCACCACTTCCGGCATATGGGGCTGGCACCCTACTCCTTTGAGCCACAGGCACCGCCCTGTTATGCCTATTTTATATCAGGAGGATTTCACAATTCCATAAAACAGTTCTATGTAGTACTACCTTCAGATCTCAAGGGAAAAGGCAGCATAAAACATAGTTTATTATTTATCCTAGAAACAAGGGTTGTGGCCTGGCATTTCTGGTATATCACAGTGACCTGATGTTCTCATTGTCTATGCCTAATTCAGCTTTAATTTAACTCAGTGATGACAGTCACATTTCTTCTTGGATATAAGTAGAGATCTCTGCATAGGAGGTGACAGAGTATTTTGGTCAGAAAAGGGCATCTGCATTTAGAATCCAAGCACAACTCTTCACCATCTGTGTGACCTTGGGCAAGACACTCAGTATCTCAGTTTGCTCATCTGTCAAATGGGGTTAATAACAACACCCATGTTTGGGAAAATAATAACCAACAATCATCTTGTGTTTACATAGACTCTATACCCTATTAACTCACTTGATCCTTACATTGGCCCTAGGAACCATTTTACAGACAAGGAAATGGAAGCAAACAGAGGTTAAGTGGTGGATTTGACCTTGGGAAGTCTGCCTCCAGAACTCACATTTTTAACCACTAAAGCATTGAATGGAAGACCTGCCACATAATCTCAAGACTATGAGCAGCAGCTATTGTTGTTACTGTCATGAGTACTACTATAAAAACTAGCCCAAGTTAGGAAAATGAAAGAGAAACATTCTTGCTACAAATCAGTCCTGTTATATCCCCACCTGAGGGCATGGTAAACCTGTATGACCCTTTTTGAAAGGAGCATGGCAAAATTCTACATCGTATGCTTTGTTCCATTTAGTTAGCATGTCGGATCCTATTTGAGATGAGCTGCATTACATACATGAAAATATATGTTGCAGTGATACTTCTAATAATAAAATTACACTGGTATCCCTTTAAATGTCCAGTGGAAGGGGACCAGTTGAATAAATATTTGAGTAACAACATGTTAGAATACAGCCATCAAGTGATTATAAAATCTGTTGATCTACTGAAAATATATAAAATTGCATGTACATACCTGTGTAACATATAAATATGAACAGAGTTTGAAGGCAGTAAGCTAAATGAAACCAGGTAAGTGCGGGTAGAGGAATTTTTTGTTTCATTTTTTCTTTAATGTTATATCATTGTTTCACTCGTAATTTCACACATGTACTCAGACTTTGGTTTCTAGGGCCTGATAAAATAATGCAAGGAAAAATTAATCAAGAAAAAAAAAAATAAGTGGGTAGAACCTTCTAACATTTTCACACAAAGGAGATGTTACAGAGAATGAACTTTTATGCTTTTTTTTTTTTTTGAGCTATTATGAGAATACTGCTAACAAAGTAAATCAATCAAAACAAAGTGTTGGGGCCAATTTCACGTAATAACAAAGGTCTAGCTTTTTGTATTCCCGAAATAGCAAAGGACTTGACTTTAAATCAACAAAAAAAAATCTATGTCTAAGGATAACAAATCTTAAGCTTCTATAAGACTCGGCCAGTATCATAAGCCACAGGTAGGATAGAGAATCAGAAATCATATTTGCGAAATATATAAACATGTTGGTACTTGGAAGAATAGACTTTAGATCCAACTCAACATAATAGAAAGACAGACCCTACGGAGATATAACTGGTCATGAGTATGCAAAATACTGAGCTAAATTTCCAAAAACTGTACAGACAGACAACCTGATGATATTTTATGTTACAAAACTATCCAGAGTTGACTCGACGTTTTAGTGGAGAATAATATCAACAGAAGCCAAGACTTTGGGAATAGTCTCTATAAAAATAGCAAAACCCTGTTAAGTGGAGTTTTCCTCATTTTAAAGCTAATTTAATGAAAATTCCTGGAGGCCTCACTACATGTCAGTCATTGTGTTGAATGTTGGGTGGGCAGTGGTTAACAAGAAAGACACACCAGCCTGCAGAGATAGGCAATGGACAAGAAAAACATATATATGTATGAATAAGACAATTTCAGCTCGAGATGAGGGCTGTGAAGAACAGGAGATAGGTCACATGCTATCTTCACCATCCAGCACTAGCAGCTACCAGCCACGTGTGGCTTTTGAAATCTGAATCTCAGTTCTCCGGTCAAACTAAACCTGTGTCCAAGTGCTCAGTGGCCTCGTGTGGCTGGCAGATACCGAGCCACACAACACAGAGGTGGAAATTCCTATCACTGCAGAGATCAGGCTGAAGCCTGGCCAAGAAGCGCAGGTATGTGGGAGGTCAGTACCCATCTGAGATAAAATGGCTAACAAAATCTTATTGCTGAAAACATATTCCAGCTGAGACTTGAACGCCAAGAAAACAGAAAGCCATGGGAAAATGCCTAAACAGCAGGAATATTGCAAGGGTAAATGAGCTGAGGTTGGGACAGACTTGGTGTTCATTCCGGAGCAAGGAATGGCTTCTGTGAGAATTAGGGCTCAGCTCAGTTCCACTGGGGTAGGTTAAGGTTCATTCCCGTACAGGAGTACAAGTTCAGCTCCAATATGGTAGGTTAAGGTTCATTCCCGTACAGGAGTCTCTGCACATAGAAACTTGAGCCCAAGTGAGGAGTGAAGACTATTCTTCCTCTGCGTTGCTGGGAAGGTGGACATGAGGAAGGGAAGACTACCATGCTTGTTCATGACAAAGGAAACACAATAGCCTGAATAAAACATATAATAAAAATACCAGTGCTTCACTGAGGTACAGATAGTTCTAAAACCATCATATTGATAATGTGGGTAAAAATGAAGCATGTGTGTGAAGAAGCTGTTAGTAAATACAGCCTTCCCTAACCAACTGCTTACTGTAAAGAAATCCAACATTCCTGAGAGTTTTCATAACTGTTCTCCTACGAAGGTCAGACCCACAATTAGCAAATGCCAAACTTTCTGAAGTGAGGCTTTTAAATTCTGGCAGGTACCTCCAGAAAATAAACATTCAATGGGTATTCTCACCTTCCTTCTTTCTTCCTAATTGAAATACCCAAAACACACAGATCCTTAGTTGGAAAAGACTGGAACAATGTTTATCTCCTTCGAATTGCATGATAGAGTCAAGTGGCTGTGTGTGGGGCTCCAAAAACAAAAGAAGTTGGACTGTACCCAATGGGAGGCATTGTCACTTGTTCCATCTTTGTGTTTGAAGTGAGCTGGCATTTAGCAGAACCTTCCCTGAGAAGAACACACATGAGCTTCTGGCAGAAGGCAGTGGAATAATTGCTCAAAGGAGATGGGAACCACCCAGCCCCTCAATGCCCATTTCCAGACCATCTCCTCAGACTTGAGGACCTTCTGCTCTTTGTTCCAATGGTTAATTTACCTGGGAATAATGACGTGTAAGGCATGTTAATAAAAATCTCTACAATGGAGCCAGAACAAGAGGGGACACTCAGTAAATGACAGCTAGACAAGTTGTCCAAGGTTGTATGTAATGTGCTAACTTACTCCATAGCAGCTAGCCTGAACGCTGGACTCATTCACCATCCCACCTACACAGGTGAGGCGAAGGGGATGTTCTCGAGGGGAGATCTGTGTAGGGAGCCTTCTCATGTGCACACACACAGATGCACACACACATACATACATGTCATACACAATCAAACACACAGATGCAGACACATATACACACCACACACACATGCACACGTTTCCCATAAATAGTACTTTTTCCCGTCTTCTAATCTTCAACTGTGCCTGATGACCACTTAAGAAGCACGTTTTGCCTCATCACATTCTGAGAAGGCATCAAATAGCAAATAGGTAGGAGAGAGTTGCTTATTAATTGAAAAGTGAAGTGTTGCAGAAAACAAAGTGAAATGGAGAGGTCGCAGAGATGGGAAAGTTCGCAGAGAACGGTGAGGGAGGGCCGGGGGCCCTGGACCGCCTCAGCCTAAGTGTGATGTTTGTACCCCGATGCTGCAGCATTATTCCTCCCATGGAGAAGGAATATCCCTGGGAGGGGTGACTCATCAAGCATTGTCATTACAGGGGAGACTTGTTACAAATATAGATTCTTTAGAAGTTTACATAGAAACTAGCACTTGGAGAGATGCTGGTGCTGGAGATTTACTCAGCACTCTTGGGAAAGCTCTGGCCACCTTAGAAGAGAGATGGAGAGCCCAGCAGCCTTGGTGGCAGTGGCCAGGGTGAGAGACCTGCAGGGAGGGTTCTGGGAGCTGTGGAGAGAATAGTGCCCCTGGATTCAGTGATACCAGATTCTCCCCCTGCACTGGATCTGGGCTCTGAGCAAGATACCCATCTCTCTGCACCTTCATTTCTGTATTAATGAGAGCCTTCTAGGGTAGATTACACAAAATACCACTCAGAAGTGTCTGATGCAAAGCTGATGCTGAATTTTAACCCAAATATTATCCTCCAGTTTTCAAGGAACCTTGGCTAATGAGGACAGGATTATTTCACATTTATAATAATTCAGTCAAAATATTTTTAAATGTCATTATTTGAGGCAAGGACTTTTGAGCAACTAGAAGGTATGATAAATGCACTGAATGTTGTTGAGAGGGTGGTCCTTTTCCTACAGACCAAGGAAAAAACTCGTAAGTCCCCCTCATCCTGAAACGCAACCTTCTCTCCTGTCCCAGCCATGCGGTCAGCAAGCCTTGCCCAGCCTGCTTGTTCTGCGTTCTGAATGCACCGTCTTCTCTCCACATCCCTCTCCCCCACCTCATGAGATTAGCCTCTGTCACCTCTTACCAGGCCCCCCCCCCACAGGCTCCGAATGGGTCTCCCGCATGACTGCCTGCCAGAACCTACTCCCTCTATGGCTTCCAGGGTATCTTTGTAAAGTTTTTGTGTACTGATGCTCCCCCATCATGGACACCTTCCAGTGGTTTCTTGTTACTCTTAGGATGAACAGCAAATGCCTTTGCTCTGAGCAGTCTTTCTATAATCTGGCTCCTGCCCACTTTCCAAACATCATTCCATGTTATGGGAAATCCCCCTAGTTCTTTATTACCCAGCTAAGCCCATCTTTCCTCAGGTCTTCCAATGCGTCACATTCCCTGACACAGGGGTTTCCACTTATGACCCTCCCACCAAGTGCAGGCAACCTACTTATAGCTCCACGTTCCTCTGCTCATCCTTCAGATCTCACCCAGATTTTAAGGAGATCCTCCTGGCCCCTCCAGACTAGCTAAGGTGTCCCTGGTTTACACTCCCAAGGGATCAGCGTCCTTCCTTTATAAACTTTCTGTAGCATGAAACTGTTCATTTGCACAGTAATTGGGTTAATGTCTGCCTTTCTGATCAATGTCTGGCCCCATGAAGGCAGGGGTGAGGCAGCCAATCCTGGAGGCCTAGACCCTGTGTCTGGCATGTAATAGGCACCCATGTGACATTGATCACATCAAGTCTTCTTTGAAGAGGCAATACCTCTTTTTTTACTTTTTTGAGACAGAGTCTCACTCTGTTGCACTGGGTAGAGGGCTGTGGCATCACAGCTCACAGCAACCTCAAACTTGGGCTCAGGAGATCCTCCTGCCTCAGCCTCCCAGGTATCTGGGACCACAGGCACCTACCATGATGGCCAGCTAGTTTTTCACCCAGTTAGTAGAGAGGGCGTCTCACTCTTGCTCAGGCTGGTCTCAAACTCCTGAGTTCAAGCAATCTACCTGCCTCACCCTCCCAGAGTGCTGGGATTGCGGGTGTGAGCCACGGCACCCGGCTCAATACCTCTTTAAGAGACTGGAATTCAAAGTTCTAGCCTTGGCTTTGGCCATCTGTCCTTTCCCTCTATCCCTGGTGCATAAGACCTGACAGTTGGTCTGGCTCCATGGACTGCAGGCCAGTTGACTCTTTGCTCAGTTTTAACTGAAGAACAAGAACCCCTTTGGTAAACAGTTTCAAAGTACATTAAATTGATTACTTGCTTTTTTAAAAGAAGGAGAACTAGCATTTATTTGGTGTCTACTGCATGTCTAGAATTTTTATGTATTATCTCATTTGTCTCAAAACAACCTAAAGAAATACTTCTTCACAGCAGCAGAGAGGTGTAAGTAACTGGTCGGTTGATGGCCACAAAAATGATTTGCGGTCAGGCTGGATTCAAACTTGGGTCTGACTCTAAAAGCCACGCTTCTCCCACTATGCTCATGTTTATTAAATATTTTTGCACAGATTCCCTTATATCTTGTTTTATTCTCCTTACTAACTGTGTTATTTACTTAATAATTCGGGTTTACATTGATCACTATTTTTTATTCTTGCCTCATCTGTGGAAAAATTACCCATGAATTTAGGAGCCTGAGGAGCTTATTCTGTGTCTTTATTAATACATATGAAAATATGCATTAAGCCACACAGTAGCCTCTCTATATTAGGTAGCAGCCTGCCACAACTGCAGGGTGGGTGATGTTACAGTATCAGTCTAGCTACAACAGGTTCCTTTGGAGAGGTCACAGACTTACTGAGAAGAAAAAATGTTACCTTATGAATTTAATTCTCAGAATGACGACAGTGAATAGTGGGTGTCGAGCTGGGGATGGGAATCACCCATCATCTGTTTAAAGCAAAAATGCTCCAAGTGCCCATCGACCCATGAATGGATTAATAAATTGTAGTACATGTACGCCATGGAATACTATGCAGCCTTAAAGAAAGATGGATTCTTTACCTCTTTCATGTTTACATGGATGGAGCTGGAACATATTCTTCTTAGCAAAGTTTCTCA
>CAUYRH010036285.1:0-18954 GCA_963574655.1 Perodicticus potto | reverse complement strand
TTAAGTGGCTATCCACTTATCCAGTGTGCCAAAACTGGTCTAACTGTATGCCCCTGAGGGCTAAGGCTGCAAGGCGTCTCAGTCCCCACCTTGAGGCTGCTCAGTCATTAGATTACTCGATCCCGCCCTGAGGGTGGAGCTTGCTAGGGCAGTTCCGCACAATGACTCCACACGGCCCACAACAAAACACTGGTAGCTCCGTCTGGCTCCGCAGCTCAGTCTGGGGGCCTAGACACTCAAAGACCTCCGCACTCTTGCTCAAGTTCTCCCAAGGTAATTCAACTGAGTGCCAAGTCCAAAAAAACCCAAACAGCTCACAGGTGAGGCCTTTCCAGTTTGCAATCTCACTGCTGCTGTACTTACAGCTGCTGGCAGGATTAGACCAAACAAGCACACCCAACCACTCGCCAGTTCTCCACTGCTTTTGCCTTCTTCATGGGGTCCAGAAGTCTCATGATGTCTTACTGTGTCCCCAAAAGGATGTTTCTGGGCAGATTATGCCAGCCAGAGATGCCTGAAGTCTTCTGTCCCCAGTCTCACCATACCTGGTTGCAAGGAAGCTGTTACTCACCTGCCATCTTGCTCTGGAACCTCCTCAACTTCCTGATTATTTTGTCCAAATTCTTTTACTAAGACCTCCACTACTCCTGTCATTTTTTAAGTGTGTGTCCAAAATTGTGAAGCTAGTCATCTGAAAAAATCTGAAAAGTATCAGGTCTTTGACCTCGCACCCAGAGCTCAATCTTCTGCTGAATAGGGTCAGGGATCCCCAGCTCAAGTCTCATCTTCTCCATTGACAGACTGTGACCGCCTCTCCAGGGATAGAATGTGCCCAGGTGTTTTCTGGGAGGAGCTGTATGTTTTTCCACCCAGGGCTGGATCTCTAGGATCAGGCAGTATAGGGGAACAGCCCTCAGCAAAGAAGACAAAGGCCACGTGCATGGCCATGGCATAGGTCTGCACTGCTGTGCTCACAGGCCCTTGTAGCCAGCTGGGCTCAGAGAGCTGCTCCCAGATTAGGAGAAAATGTATCTGCCGTTACCACAACAAGGCTATGTCTTGATAAATGGTCTCAGACATAGCATTGAGGGGGGTCACCATTCTTTTGTGACAGCACAACAGGTGATCTTTTGGGAACTGCAATCTGGGCCATTTGGTCCTGAAATCTGGGCCACTGGGAACTGCAATCTAGAGTTTTTGTGCCCAGTATGGGCCCTTAAGGGACCCGCACCATAGGAATCACAAACCCTCTCTGTGTCACTGCCGTGTACAATATCAGAGACCTTTGGTTTCTTTTCCAAAGTCAATCTGTGCTTACCTTGTAGACAGTTCTCTGTGCAGGAATCACGTGAGTGAGAGACTCACCAGAACTGTTTCCAGGGTTGTTAAGTTGCTCAGTCTGGAATGTTCTCGTGCATGGTCAGGTGAATCTCATTTATCTCTTTTCCTCCCTGAGTCCATCATTCTCTAGAAGGCTGATCCTCCCCCACCATGCTGAGTGCAGGATGCTAAAATCCTTTCACCATGGAGAAACCCACTTTCTCCCAAACCCCTTTAAAAGTTATGTGTTTGTCTTTGTCTACTTTGAGTGCAAAGAAGCAAAATTCTACCTGCTGCTTTATCTTGGAAATTGGCCGTGGAATTTCTTTTTTCTGGAATTCCCCATCTGAGCTGAAATTGTATTTTGAGGATAAAATGGGGGAGTGAGTGCTCTATGTGAACACCTTAAAAGCCCTCGTCTATCCTGGATAATCAGCAGCTGCAGTTGTCAACAAATGTTGATTCTCCTTTTTCCCAAGTCCAGAGTCTGAGAGGCCTTGGATGTCAAAGAGCTCCCAGTTCCCTTGCCAGGGAATACTGAATACCTCCCCTGACACCTGTCACCTGGAAAAATCAAATTGTATCTGGTCTAGTAGTGCTGTTTCTGGCTTTGACCTTATTTTTATTTTTTTATTTTTTTTTTGAGACAGAATCTCGGTTTGTCACCCTCGGTAGAGTGCCATCACAGTTCACAACAACCTCAAATCATTGGGCTTAAGTGATTCTCTTACTTCAGCCTCCCAAATAGCTGGAACTACAGGCACCCACCACATGCCTGGCTACTTTGTTGTTGTTGTTGTTGTTGTCATTGTTGTTTAGCAGCATCTGGCCGGGTTTGAACCCGCTAGCCCCAGTATATGTGGCTAGCGCCCTAATCATTGAGCTACAGGCACCAAGTCATTATTTTTCTTTTTAATTCTCTTTTTCATGTGCATTGGGGTCTGATCCTGGTGCAAAAGCAAGATTAGAAGAGTCCCTTGTCATGAAGCCCAGAGCCCATAGTCTATCTCGGGGGCATATTTGTGAGTTATTCTGTTAGCTGAAACTGTTCAGATGTATCAAAGTAAAGAGGAAGAATACTCATCCAGGTGATCACTGCTGCATTCCTCAAAGCCCCTTGATGGCTATAGCCATTTCCCATTTCCAATCTCAGAATGAAACACTACCAAAGACACACACTCACTATTTCTGACTCCCACCGACCTTCCAGCCGCCATACGAAGAGTCCAATCTCTTACCTTGCCTATGAATGTGGTTCTTTTTTTTTTTTTTTAGAGACAGAGTCTCACTTTATCACCGTCAGTAGAGTGCCGTGGCATCACAGAGCTCACAGCAACCTTCAACTCCTGGGCTTAGGTGATTCTCTTGCCTCAGCCTCCCGAGTAGCTAGGACTACAGGTGCCTGCCACAACACCTGGCTATTTTTTGTTGCAGTTTGGCCAGGGCTGGGTTCAAACCCGCCACCCTTGGTATATGGGGTTGGTGCCCTGCCCAATAAGCCACAGGCGCCACCCCATGAATGTGGTTCTTACTAGAATAATAATAGTGTCTTACCAATTCCTTCATATGATTGATTGTGTTTATCTGGGTTTTTTTCTGTAAAGCAGGTCTGTTGAGAAGGGGGTAGGTCAGTGGGGCTTAACACACGGGGGCAGAAGATACCTGGGTCTTCCCTCCCAATTTCATATAGAAACTCACGTGAAAGTTTTCTCTCTTACACAGCCAGATTCGGAGTGTGTGTGGCTCTGCTGGACTGGTCTTTTATAAGATGTGGTGCACATTTCTCCTTTCTACTACTCATCATAACCTCAGTAAAAAGAAAATGTTTCTGGCTGTAATTGCACTAGAGCTCTACAAATATAAAGGGGAGGTGGGCGCAGTGGCTCACACCTGTAATCCCAGCACTCTGTCTAAAAAAAAAAAAATCTTACTTACTGGAAGGGGCATTTTTTTGCTGGCCCCCATAGTTCAGTGGGTAAGGCACTGGCCACATACATTAAAGCTGATTGGTTCGAACCCAGCCCTGCTAAAACAACGATGACAACAACAAGGACAACAAAAAATAGCCGGGCGTTGTGGCAGGCACCTGTAGTCCCAGCTACTTGGAGGGCTGAGGCAAGAGAATCGCTTAAGCCCAAGAGTTTGAGGTTGCTGTGAGCTGTGACACCACACACTCTACCCAGGGTGACAGCATGACAAAAAGAAAAAAAAATTTGTGCAAGATTTTCTCTATGATTGTTACTGAACAATGTCATTCTTACCTTGAAAAATATATTGGATGACAGTATTATATTTTCCTACCAATCTGTTAGTTACGGTCGTGTTTCTTCTAGGTGTTAAAATAGAAGGAGCCCTGTGATGTGCCAGGCTCGCACCCAGGTGTGAGTCCTGTCTAGGTGAAGGGCCATCCCAGCCTTTACCTGTCCCTTCTCCTGGCTCCACATCCCTGGTTTCACTGCTCAGTTTCAAGGTGTCTGCTGCTTGGTGCAGGCCACAGGGCGAGGAGGAGAAACAGCTGGTTCTGTGACCACCAATGTTTATTTTGGAGACACGAGATCTGGAAGGTTGGATGAACTAGTGGGAGTCACTATTCCTTGCAGGTTGTGAATGTACTTATCAGACTTCAGACACCTCTCAGAAACCTAGATCTCACACCCAACCTTCCCTGTCCAGTCACAGTGCTCACATGTCTTATGTGTATATTCCATGTTTTGTAGTGTATTAGCAATGTTGTGTAATTTAAATATTGAAGTTCCTTCTTGGAGCCCCACTAATTTGTCTTCAGTGTATGATTTCTGGCAAGGAGATGGATACCCTCCAAGCAGTTGGTGGAAATGTGTTTCTACCAGTGGACACTTCCTGCTTGCAGTCCCCTGCTCCCTCTCCAGGCACTGTCCCTCCCACCCTGGGGTCTGAGGTGAGATAATGGTATGAATGAAATGATCCCTTAATTCTGACAAAAAAATGTGGTTCAGGCCAGTCATCTCTCTAAGGTTAATACAGTCAGAGCTCTCAGAATCACTTTAACATGGCAGAAACTGGCCACATACTGTTCTGAATAGAGCTGTGCTCTATACTTATCACACAGAATGAATTTCAAAGATACAGAAGCAAACAAAGCAATTCATTAATATCTTTTTTACTGATCAAATACCAAAGCATTAATATGTTAGATGTATTGGGTTAAACAAACAAGAACAATCAATTTAACCTATTTCTTTTTCTTCTTCTTTTTTTTTTCTTTTGTAGAGACAGAGTCTCACTTTGTCACCCTCGGTAGAGTGCTGTGGTGTCACACAGCTCATAGCAACCTCCAACTCCTGGGCTTAGGTGATTCTCTTGCTTCAGCCTCCCGAGTAGCTGAGACTACAGGCGCCAGCCATGACGCCTGGCTATCTTTTTCTTCTTTTTATGAGCCTACTAGAAAAATTGAAATGAAACATGTGGCTCACCTTTTGTTTCTATTGGATGTGCTGCCTTAGAGGACTGCCTCCCTCTTCAAAGCTCAGGCTGCCTCCTCAAAAGACCGGAGTTGGCTCAGCACCAGTAGTACAGTGGTTACAGCGCTGGCCACATGCACCAAGGGTGGCAAGTTCGAACCTGGCCCAGGCCTGCTAAACAACAATGACAACTGCAACAAAACAAAAATAGACGGGCATGTGGTGGGCACCTGTCATCCCAGCTACTTGGGAGGCTGAGGCGAAAGAATTGCTTAAGCCCCAGAGTTAGAGGTTGCTGTGAGCTGTGATACTCACAAGGGTGACATAGTGAGACCTAGAGAGTGACTCTGTCTCAAACAAAACAAAACAAATAAAAACCCAGAGTTCAGTAAAATTAAAAGAATCTCAAACTTCAGATAATTGTTAATATATTGTTTTCATTTCTGAAAAATAGATGTTTACTGTGTATGTGTGTGTGTGTATATATATATCTATATGTATACATAAGTAAGATTTATGTAAGAACATATTCTGGGCTAAATACAAATATCCTCCAGGCAGAACTGCCTCCTAGAGCAAGCACAAAAAGAACTATAGCGTTGGTTAGGTAAAGTCCAATTTGTAGCTGAGCGCTTCAGCCAGTGGATGTACCATACACCCCTACATTGTGCCCATTTGTTAGGAGCTTAAATGCCACCACCTGCATGAAACCTCCTGTGATGCCCAATCCCCTCACTAGAGATTAGAAGGAATTTCACTCTTCTCTGAACAGCCATAACCTTTGCTTGTAATTCCCAAAGGCATTAATCTGTCCAATTACTAAGTTATCCACGTTCATGTTTTTACCCAAATAGCATGGTGTACATTGAAAATGCCCTGGTAGCAGATTCTAACTCTTACCTAATAATAGGTCCCCACACCTAGCCCAAACTGAAGTCTCAGTGAATATATTTTCATTCATTCAGTCGATATTTGTTAAATAGCTAATCTCTGGTAAGGACAGTGGCCTTGGACTATGCAGATGAATCATGCTATGATCCTTGTCCTTAATAAAAAAAAAAAAGTGGCGGCACCTGTGGCTCATCTAGTAGGGCGCCAGCCTGATATATGGAAGGTGGCGGCTTCAAACTCGGCCTCGGCCAAACTGCAAAACAAAAATAGCCAGGTGTTGTGGTGGGCGCCTGTAGTCCCAGCTACTGGGGAGGCTGAGGCAAGAGAATCGCCTAAGCCCAGGAGTTGGAGGTTGCTGTGAGCTGTGTGACACCACGGCACTCTACCGAGGGTGACAAAGTGAGACTCTGTCTCTACAAAAAAAAAAAAAAAAAAAAAAAAATTTAGCCAAGATACTGCCTTCTGGCCTCATTCAACTCCTTGTCTGATTTTATCTCTTGTCACTCAAGGACAGAGGGGTGAGGCCTAAGGTCCTGTCTAATCAGGGATGCTGCATTAAGAGCTATCTAATCAGACACACATCCTGAAAGTGGGTCCCAGGATCCGGTGCAGTATTTGTCTCTGGCTCTGAGCACAAAGCTGTGGTCGCCCCTTCACTGTGCCATCTCCAGGATGACCCAGATGTCTCTGCTGCAGCCTCTCTCACCTAGTGACCTGCAGGTTCTGAGAGATCTGTAGAGAGGAAGGCAGGACACCCTGCAAGCTGAGAAATGGTTGAGTATGTGGGCCCAGGTGTCCTGAGAGGGGGAGCTGTCTGGAAGGAGACAGAACTGGCTGTGAGGGGACCATCTCACCTAATTTTGGAGTCTTAACACTGTAGTTTGACACTAGCACCTGTGGCCCTCAGACCCCTCTAGTCTATTGTTGAGGTTGGGCATGCAGCTGGGACCCTGGGCGTTTGCTCCTTCCTTGCGTGGTTACTTTGACCACAGCCCAGACCCTCTTTGAACACCTGTGTGCCTGCAGCACCACATCCCTCCCACATGGTGACAAGGGAAGGATCTTCCAAGAAGAATTTCAACTGGGTAGGTGGGGCTAGTTGAAGGGAGGGGCTATGGGTTGTTGGGGCCCCAGTCACTCCATTCTTCTGCTAAAAATAAAATGAAGTACCTTTAAAAAGTTAAAGAGTGGGAGGCGCCTGTGGCTCATGGAGTAGGGTGCCAGCCCCATATGCTGAAGGTGGCGGGTTCAAACCCGGTCTCGGCCGAACTGCAAAAACAGAAAAATAGCTGGGTGTTGTGGTGGGCGCCTGTAGTCCCAGCTACTCGGGAGGCTGAGGCACGAGAATCGCCTAAGCCCAGGAGTTGGAGGTTGCTGTGAGCTGTGTGACGCCACGGCACTCCACCGAGGGCGGTAAAGTGAGACTCTGTCTCTACAAAAAAAAAAAAAGTTAAAGAGTTTAAGTTTTTGAACAAACAGCAATTCATGAATAGAAGGACCCTCAGGTATAAGTTGTAATTTGGAAGCTCCAAGTTGGGGGCGAAGGGTGATTGAAGGAATGGCTCTGACAAGGGGCATAAGAAACCAACCAAATGCAAGAAATCTATGGGTACGGTTATGCGTTCATCTCATTTGGACTATACTGGTGAAACTTTCCTGGTTTTGTAATCAGAGGAGAATTGGGAGTTTGTGATTTGTTAAGCCTAAATTTTGCTTCCTGCTAAGTTGACATTGGGGTGCAGGAAAATGATCCTTCCCAAAATTGTATCTTAGGCATGGTGAGTGCTATTGAAAATGGAAAAAGAATTCAGAAATAAGCCTGAATATCAAGGTCCTTATAACCTACTCTTGCTCCCTTCAAGTCATACTCCCTGCAAGAGTATGGATGGGCTGTCTAAATTGTCCTTATCTAACAAAGGTTCTTAATAAAACAAAAACAGTTGTCCTCTATTGTTTTCCTCTTAAAACAAATTTCATTGTATACAATGCACCATTATCTGAAATTTAAAATACTCAAAAACATTACTTTTTACCTCATGCTCTGTAACAGAAATTATTTGGCAAAGTACAAAAAAAGCCAAGTACTATTATTTTTTATAAATAAAATTTAGTACATTTATATGATGAAATATTGCCTGATTTTAGTGTAAAAATGCCAATAAAAATATGTGAACAGGGTGGCACCTGTGGCTCAGTGAGTAGGGCACCCAGCCTCGGCTGAACTGCAAAAAAAAAATCGCTGGGCATTGTGGTGGGCGCCTGTAGTCCCAGCTACTTGGGAGGCTGAGGCAAGAGAATCACCTAAGCCCAGGAGTTGGAGGTTGCTGTGAGCTGTGTGACGCCATGGCACTCTACCAAGGGTGATAGAGTGAGACTGTCGCTACAAAAAAAAAAAAAAATGTGAACATATACAATTATAGGTAACACAAATAACAATGCCTATGTTCAATTCAATATTGTGTAATAAAATGAGATCAATTACAATGAATTGAATTGGCAGTGTCTGTAGCTCAGTGGGTAGGGCGCCAGCCACATATACCTAGGCGGGCGGGTTTGAACCTGGCCCAGGCCAGCTAAAACAACAATGACAACTACAACCAAAAAATAGCCAGGTGTTGCAGCGAGCACCGGTAGTCCCAGCTACTTGGAAGGCTGGGACAAGAGAATCACTTAAGCCCAAGAGTTTGAGATTGCTGTGAGCTGTGACACCCCAGCACTCTACTGAAGGCAACATAGTAAGACTCTGTCTAAAAAAATAATAATAAATATAAATAAATAAACAAATAAATAAAAATAAATAGGCAGAGCCGCTCCTGCCACTGTTGCCACCGCTGCCTTCTCATTCATCCTTGTGCACCATAGGTGGCACAGGCACCAAGATGGCCAACTGAGTGGTCTGCTGGGAAGCCAGTCACGCCGGGAGCTGGGACACAGCCTCAGGAATGCAGCTGAATGCACAGCTAGGTTGGTTGTGCAAGTACAGTCTACAAAAAGACCTGCTAGAGTCGTTATTGCACCCCAGGCAGGATATGCGTACTGTGGATCTTATGCTGCCTATGCTCACAAGCAAGTGGATCCATCTATCACCCAGAGAATTTTTGTCCTTGGGCCTTCTCATCATGTGCCCCTCTCTCAAAGTGCACTTTCCAGTGTGAATATATCCAGTGTGCCCCTCTCTATGACCTTCGTATTGACCAAAAGATTTATGGAGAACTATGGAAGACAGGAATGTTTGAATGCATGTCTCTGCAGACAAATGAAGGTGAACACAGTATGGAAATGCACTTGCCTTATATAGGTAAAGCCAAGGAAAGCCATAAGGATGAATTTACCATTATTCCTGTACTGGTTGGAGCTCTGAGTCAGTCAAAAGAACAGGAATTCAGAAAACTCTTCAGTAAATATCTAGCGGATCCTAGTAATCTCTTTGTGGTTTCTTCTGATTTCTGCCATTGGGGTCAAAGTTTCCATTATAGGTACTATGATGAATCCCAGGGGGAGATTCATAGATCCATTGAACATCTAGATAAAATGGGTATGAGTATTATAGAACAATTAGACCCTGTATCTTTTAGCAATTACTTGAAGAAATACCATAATACTACATGTGGAAGACATGCCATGGGGGTGTTAATTAAATGCTATCACAGAGCTCCAGAAGAATGGAATGAAATGAATATGAGCTTTTCCTGTTTGAATTATGCCCTGTCAAGCCAGTGCAGAAACTGGCAAGACTGTTCTGTGAGTTGTGCAGCTGGAGCACTCACGGTCCACTGAAGCTCTGAATCCTCAGGGATGCCACCTGCACATTCTCATATTCTGTCCGGGGTCCCAGCCTAGCCTTTACCAAGATACTGGTCCTGGTTTGGGGATTCTGAAAACTCAAACTAATAGAACTTTCTTCTTTTCTTGTAGGTGTAGTCCTTCTTTAATTTCAACTCATTAAAAAATGCTTTATAGGCTCAGCGCCTGTGGCTCACGTGGCTAAGGCATCAGTCACATACACCTGAGCTGGCGGGTTCGAATCCAGCCTGGGGCCGCCAAACAAAAATGACGGCTGCAACCGAAAAATAGCCGGGCATTGTGGCAGGCACCTGTAGTCCCAGCTACTTGGGAGGCTGAGGCAGGAGAATCGCTTGAGCCCAAGAGTTAGAGGTTGCTGTGAGCTATGATGCCACAGCACTCTACCCAGGACAACAGCTTGAGGCTCTGTCTCAAAAAAAAAAAAAAAATCTTTATAGTTTAGGGCAGTGGAAGGAAGGCTGGCATCAAAATATTTTGATCAAAAAAGATGATAATGTGAAGGCCCATTTGTGGCAGTTTTTTGGGAGTAACTTGTAAAGCATTTACCATATCCTAAATTTGCATTCTTTGCAGACTTGTGCACGTACATTCCGCTTTCAGAATACTTTCGCAAATTGTACACAAACAAAACAAGGTAGAAGCGTGGCTTCCTCCGAGGCGGCGGCCGGCTGCCGTGCGGTGGCGGGTCGGCCTCGGCGGGATGGGGACTCCGCCCGGCTTGAGGGCCGACAGCGAGGCGCTGCTCAGCCGCTTCCTGGAGGCCGACAGCGTGCGCTTCGAGGACTTCACCGGGCTCTGGAGGAGCATGAAGTTCGGGACCATTTTCCGATGTGACTACTTAACCGGTAATATTTGAAACCCCTTCCTTCTTGGTCTCCCATTTGGGAAGTTGAAGTCAACGTGTTGGGGACCTGCATCCTGTTTTCTTAGTAGTTGCCTGTACCTCAGTGTCAGAAGCACAGCACAGCATTAGCTCTTTGTGGTTGAATCATGAAAGAATCACAGGGGGAATGAGAAATTTAGAAAAGAACAAAAGAAGCTTTAGCTTTGGCTTGGCAGTATTTTTTACCTCCATACACCTTCCAGATCAGACTTGGTGCTTTGTATCTGCTGTATGGATTATATAACACCCAGCTGTGTCAACCAAAACAAAAGATCAGGGTGCTCTGAAGGATTGGGATGAAGTTTTAAAATTTCAGCAAGATTTGATAAATGCACAACATTTCGATGCAGCCTATGTTTTTAGGAAACTATGTCTAGACAGAGCATTTCACTATACAGCAATGCTCAAATTGCTGTCATACCGAATGAAGAAAAAAATTCAATGAACTGAAGTTACAGAAGAATTTAAGGACCCTGATGATCGTGTAATGAAACTTTTCACTTCCGATGTATTAGAGGAAATGTTGAATGTGCATGATCATTATCAGAACATGAAACATGTCATTTCAGCTGATAAGTCAAAGCGAGACAAAGCTCTCAGCTTGATAAAGGATGACTTTTTTGACAACCTTAAGGACATAGTTCTGGAACACCAGCAGTGGCTCAAGGACAGAAAGAATCCATCCTTAAAATCTAAAATTGATGGAGAAGAAAAGAGGGAAGGAAATTCACAAGAATCAGAGAGATAGGAAAGGGCAGAATCATTAGCAAAAATAAAATCAAAGGCCTTTTCCATTGTCGTTCAGGCATCCAAATCAAGAAGGCATCGTCAGGTCAAACTTGACTCTTCTGACTCTGATTCTGCATCTGGTCAAGGACAAACCAAAGCACCTAGGAAAAAAAGGAGCAAGGAAACTTTGAAACCTGCAGCAAAGAAGATGTCTTCCAGAAACAAAGGTAATGTGCAGAATGTAAATAAGGAAGATAAATCTTTAAAACTGAGTATGCCCGTAATTACAGAAGAAGAAGAGAATGAAAATTTTAGTGAAACAGAGTTCACTGTACCCAAGAGGAAAAGAAAACACTGAACAGAGATTTTAATTTTGAGCTTTCTGTCAGAAGATTTGTGACTGGTGTATTGAACATAAAGACTGTCAGTATTAAAAATTATTCTTTTGGGTAATTATATGTTATTTTTTTGAAATGTGAATACTCTAACACTGTTCTAGAATGATAGTATAAAAAAATTAGAGCAAGTATTTACTCTGAATTTTAATTTTAACATTTTCTTTTATGAAACATGCATAAATGGAGATAAAATTTGTATTTTGTATGTAATAGAAATAATTCTATTTAAAAAAGAATGTAATAAATCTCCAGTTATAGTCAATTACTACCTGTGTTGTACAACAGATACCTTCTATTTTAGTTGCTAATAAAGGATACATAACTCAAAATAAATAAATAAATTAATTAAATTAAATGGCAAGAGTTTAAAATACTAGCCAAATAATATGAGACCAATAGAGGATAATATTCTTCTTTTCTTAGATCAAAATAAAAAATGTACAGAGTATACATATTATCAATAAGCATTTACTATGACTTGTCTGAGATTTTATCCAGAGAAAATGTAAACAGTAATGACAATGTGATTTCATTATGATTTCTTCAGATGGACAAGATATGAACATTTCTTTCTAGAAAGTGCCATTAAATGTTAGTGCATAACAGTCCTCCATGCCCTGAGACTAGAAGAGGGAAGATCTCCATCTTTTTCTGAATTAAAGAATGAGGATAACAATATGTATTCACTTTGTAACTTCTTATACTATAGAGAAACATATAAATAATATTTTGACTGTTGGAATAATTAATTTTAGTGTTTATTAAGACTTGACATTGTATACAGAGAAGATGCACCCGCATATATGGTTTTCCTACATTTCTATTAAGTTATAATTGACACACAATCAACAGTATACATTTAAATTGTATAATTTGTGGCCAGGCACCGTGGCTCATGCCTGTAATCTTAGCACTTTGGTAGGGCAAGGTGGTAGATTGCTTGAGCCCAGGAGTTTGAGACCAGTCTGAGCAAGAGTAAGACACTATCTCTACTAAAAACAGAAAACCTGAGGGAAGATGAGCACTTCAGCCCAAGAACTTGAAGTGCTGTGAGCTATGATGCTGCTCTACTCAGGCTTCCAGACACAGACTGTCTCAAAAAATAAAATAAAATAATTATATAATTTGGGTTGGGTGTGGTGGCTTATACCTGTAATCTGAACATTTTAGGAGGCTGAGCTGGGTGGATTGTTTGAGCTTAGGAATTCAAAACAAGTTTGAGAAAGAGTGAGACCCAGCCTCTCTCTCTCTCTCTCTCTCTCTTTTTTTTTTGAGACAATAGTAGAGTGCCGTGGCATCATCACAGCTCACAGCAACCCTAAATTCTTGAGCCTAAGGGATTCTCTTGCCTCAACCTCCCAAGTAGCTGGTACTACAGGTGCCCACCACAATGCCTGGCTATTTTTGTAGTTGTGACTTGTTTGGCAGGCCCAGGCTGGGTTCAAACCCGCCAGCTCCGGTGTATGTGGCTGGCACACTAGCTGCTGAGCTACAGCCGCCAAGCTGAGACCCAGTCTCTATCAAAAAAATAAAATGGAGGGTGGCACCCAAAGCTGAGGCGGTAGGGCACTGGCCACATATGCTGAGGCTGGCAAGTTGGAACCCAGCCTGGGCCTGCTAAACAACAATGACAAAAGCAACAAAAAAAGAGTTTAGGGTTGTGGCAGGCACCTGTAGTCCTACCTACTTGGGAGGCTGAGGCAAGAGAATCGCTTAAGCCCAAGAGTTGGAGGTTGCTGTGAGCTGTGAAGTCATAGCACTCTACCAAGGATGACATAGTGAGACCCTGTCTCAATAAAATAAAATAAAATAATAGAAAAACTAGCTGGGCATTGTGATGGGCACTTGTAGTCTTAGCTATTTGGGAGGCTGAAACAAGAGGATGGATTAAACACGAGAGTTTGCGGTTTCTGTGAGCTGTGATGCCATGGCACTCTACCCAGGGCAATACAGTGAGACTCTGTCTTAAAAAAAAGAACCCAGGCTCAGCGCCTGTGGCTCAGGCACCAGCCACATACACCTGAGCTGGCAGGTTCAAATCCAGCCCGTCCCGCCAAACAACAATGACAGCTGCAACCAAAAAAATAGCCAGGTATCATGGCAGGTGCCTGTAGTCCTAGCTACTTGGGAGGCAGAGGCAGGACACTCGCTTGAGCCCAGGAGTTGGAGGTTGCTGTGAGCTGTGATGCCACAGTTCTCTACCCAGGGCGACAGCTTGAGGCTCTGTCTAAAAAAAAAAAAAAAAACAAACCCAAAATGTATATCCTTACAAGCTAGCAATGATTTAATATATAGACCCCTGGGAAAAGAACATCCCCACAATCCACAATTCATCACCTGTCAAAAAGTTTTCTTTTCCTTTTTTTTGAAACAGAGCCTCATTCTCACCTAGACTAGAGTGCCATGGCATCAGACTAGCTCACAGCAACCTCAAACTTCCGGCTCAAACAATCTGCTGGCCTCAGCCTCCAAAATATGTGAAACTGGAGATGTGAAGCACATCCCAGAGGTGATTTTTTAATCTTATTACAGATTAGGTTTTACTATTGCTCAAGCTTGTGTCTTGAACTGAAGAGCTTCTGTAATCTCTTACCATAGCCTCCCAGAGTACTATAATTACAGGTATGACCCACCATGCCCAGCCATTTTTCCATGAACTTTACTGCACACACACATGTCTATGTAACTTCCCCTTCCTAAAACAACTCGTCCTATTGGATTAGAGTTTCATTATCATGACCCCATTTAACTTTAATTATGTCTTCTAAATATTGCAGCTTCCAGCTCATTTTTACTTTCTTATACGAAGTACAATCTGACAATCAAACCTTTTTAATATTAGTCATGGCTTAATGTTTATATTGCCCAGACCAACAAATTCACATTTACTAGCACAAAACAAATGACTTGATTAATTGTGGACTATTATCTTCCTTTGAATTGTACAATCAAGTTAATGTTAAAAAACCCAGAATGGGAGGTTCCATGATGTTCACCCCACAATCATCCAATTACTGAAACAATGAGGATTGTCAAAGTAATCACATTTAAATTTAAATTTCTAGGCTAATTTTCTTTTTAATGTAATGCATTACGTGGATCAAGCTTACGTGGAGGTTGCTTCTACTTCTGTGATTGTAGAAGTGTATAATTTCAGTCAAAAGCAGGGCCTGTAGCTCAGCAGGTCAGGTGTCAGCCACATACACTGAGGCTGGAGGGTTCAAACCCGGCCAGCTAAACAACTGCAACAACAACAACAAAAATAGCCACGTGTTGTGGCGGGCGCCTATAGTCCCAGCTACTTGGGAGGCTGAGGCAAGAGAATCACTTAAGTCCAAGAGTTTGAGGTTGCTGTGAGATGTGACGCCACGACACTGTACCCAGGGTAACAGCTTGAGACTCTGTCTCAGAAAAAAAAAAAAAAAAAGAATTTCAGTCACAAAAATTAAAAAAATGTGTCTTAATTTTACGTAAAGAAATTATTTAAGTTGGGCACAGTGGCTCATACCTGTAATCCTAGCACTCTGGGAGGCTAAGGCTGGTGGATTGCCTGAGCTTAGAAGTTCAAGACCAGCATAAGCAGGAGTGAGACCCTGTCTCCACCAAAAATATAAAAACTCACCAGGTGTAGTGTTGCACACCTACAGTCACAGCTATTAGGGAGGCTGAGATAAGAGGATAGCTTGAGGTCAAGAGTTTAAGGATGGGTGGCGCTTGTGGCCCAAAGGAGTAAGGCACGGGCCCCATATGCCAGAGGTGGTGGGTTCAAACCCAAAGGAAATTATTTGTTTTTGTTAGGTATGATATTAGTGTTTCCGTAAGGATTTTTTAAATTGGCCAAGAGCAGTGGCTCACACCTGTAATCCTAGCACTCTGGGAGACCAAGGCGGCGGATTGCTTGAGCTCAGGAGTCAAGGTCAGCCTGAGCAAGTGAGAAACCCTGTCTTAAAAAAAAAAAAAAAGATAGCCAGGCGTTGTGGCGGGTGCCTGTAGCCCCAGCAACTTGGAAGGCTGAGGCAACTGAATTGCTTCAGCCCAAGAGTTTGAGGTTCCTATGAGCATGATACCATGCCACTCTACTGAGGGTGACAAAGTGAGACACTGTCTCAAAACACAAAAACAAATTTGAAATTATTAGGTATAGTTAGTGAAATACTACAAACTAAATAATGCTGTTATGTTTACTTTAAATTGTGACTAAAGAGGCTGATTTCGGTTTTTACAAGTAAAGGCAAGATGATAAAAATTTTGGAAGCATCTTGATTGGTAGTACTTGTGATGGATTTTATTATATAAATGTTTCCACATATGTGAAAGTGGGCATGTCTATCATAATGCTTAAAGAAAAAGAGTATTTTAATAAAAATGTATAACATACTACTCATCATTCCTTTGCAATAAAGAATTTTATCCTGCACATTGTAATAGCAAATGTTGAGGTTTGTCACTAGATCTGTGTGTGACAATTGCACGTAGACAGTTTTGCATTAGAATTGGGAAGAGAGGTCCTGGCTCAAGCGGCTAAGGCGCCAGCCACATACATCTGAGTTGGTGGGTTCGAAACCAGCCCGGCCCGCCAAACAACATTGACGGCTGCAACCGAAAAATAGCCAGGCATTGTGGCAGGCGCTTGTAGTCCTAGTTACTTGGGAGGTGGAGGCACGACATTCACTTGAGCCCAGGAGGTGGAGGTTGCTGTGAGCTGTGAGGCCAAGGCACTCTACTCAGGGTGACAGCTTGAGGCTCTGTCTCAAAATGCCAAAGGTGGTGGGTTCAAACCCGGCCTCAGCCTGCAAAACAGAAAAATAGCCAGGTGTTGTGGGGCGGGGGGTGCCTGTAATCCCAGCTACTTGGGAGGCTGAGGCAAGAGAATCGCCTAAACCCAGGAGCTGGAGGTTGCTGTGAGCTGTGTGACGCCACAGCACTCTACCGAGGGCCATAAAGTGAGACTCTGTCTCTCTATAAAAAAGAAAAGAACCCACCCACTTCAGCCTCCCAGACTGTTAGGAACACAGGCATGAGCTGCTGTTCCCTGGCTGTATGTCAATCTTGCCTTGATGATGCCATTATATTTTCCTAACAGTCTATGAGTTAGAGCAGTGTGTCTTCTAGAAGTTAAAGAAGGAGGAGCCCTGTGATGTGCCGGGCCCACACCCAGGTGCTGAGTCCTGCCCAGGTGCAGGGCCAGCCCAACCTTTACCTGCCACTTCTCCTGGGTCCACATTACTGGTTACCCAGCTCAGCCCCAAGGTCTTTTCTCCTTGGTGCAGGCCAGAGGAGGAGAAGAAGCTAATGCTGTGCTCACCAGGATTCAATTTGGAGACTCCAAGCCTGGAAGGTTGGATTAATTAGTGGGGTTAACTATTCCCCGAAGGTTGGGAATGTACTTATCTGACTTAAGGTACCTTTCAGAAACCTAGATCCCACACCCAACCTGCCCTGTCCAGTCACAGTGATCACATGTCTATGTGTATGTCCCATGCTCTGTAGTGTTTTGAAGTTCTGTAACCAATATATTGCGGTTCCTTCTTGGAACCCCACTAATTTTTGCTCACTGTATGATACCGGAAACGTAGATAGGCGTCCACCAAGCAGTGCATGAAGTGTGTGTCTATCAGTAACACTTCTTGCGCACAGTCCTCTGCTCCCAACTGGGGCTCTGTTTCTCCTACCCTTGGACCTGAAGAGAGGTAGTGATAGGTAGCAGAATGTTCCCTTATTCTAAGAATAAAAAAGTATCGCTCCTGCAAGTCATGTCTCTGAGGTTAGTAGGATCAGAGCTATACTTCAAGGTGGCAGCAACTGGCCACATGCTGTTCTGAACAGAGATGTGCTATACTCTTAACACAGAATGAATTTTAAAGAAATATGACCAAAGTAATTCATTAAAATCTTTTTATTGTTCAATTATGACAACAATAATATTTTTTGGATATATAAGGTTAAATAAAAAAATAAGAATCAATTTAACCTATATGTTTTTCTTTTTCTTTTTTTTTTTTTTTTTTGAGACAGAGTGTCACTATGTTGCCTTTGGTAGCGTGCTGTGGTGTCACAGCTCACAGCAATCTCAAACTCTTGGACTTAAATGATTCTTTTGCCTCAGCTTCCCAAGGAGCTAGGACTACAGGCACTTACCACAATGCACAGCTATTTTTTATTGCAATTGTCATTGTTGATTAGCAGGCCTGGGCTGGGTTCGCACCCACCAGCCCCGGTGTATGTGGCTGGCACCATAACCATAGTGGGGTTATGGGTGCTGAGCCAATTTAAACTATTTCTTTATCTTTTCTTTTATGTGCCTACTAGAAAATTTGAAATGACACACCTGGCTCTCATTTTATTTCTTTCATTCTTTTTTCTTTGTAGAGACAGAGTCTCACTTTATGACCCTCGGTAGAGTACCGTGGTGTCACACAGCTGACAACAACCTCCAACTCCTGGGCTTAGGCCATTCTCTTGCCTCAGCCGCTTAGAGTAGCTGGAACTACAGGCGCCTGCCACAATGCTCAGCTATTTTTTTGTTGCAGTTCGGCCGGGGCCAGGTTTGAGCCTGCCACCCTCGGTATATGAGGAGGGCCCCTTACCCACTGAGCCACAGGTGCCGCCCTCTCATTTTATTTCTATTGGACAGGGTGCCTTAGAGGACTCCCCTTTCAAAGCTCAGGCTGCCTCCTCAAAAGATCAGACTTCAGGAAAATTAACCAAAACCTCAAACTTTAAAAGAATTGTTACTTTTCACAAGATGGCACCTAAAAGAAGCTCTTCCCCCTCCCAAAGACAAAACCAAAGCCAAAGCTAAAGCAAAGGCATTGAAGGCTGTGCTAAAAGGCAACTGCAGCCATACAAAAAAAAAGAGTATTTGTATGTCACTTACATTTTGGTGGCCTAAGACACTGTAGCTCCTCCAGATACAGCCCAAATATCCCAGGAAGACCTCTCCCAGGAGAAACAAGCTTGACCCCTGTGCCATTATCATGTTCTCCCTGACCACTGAATCCTCCATGAAGAAGAGAGAAGAAAACAACTCACTCATGTTGATTGTGGATGTCAAAGCCAGCAAGCACCAGGTCAAACAGGCTGTGAAGAACATTGATGTGGCCAAGATCAACACCCTGACCAGGCCGGATGGAGAAGAGAAGGCATATGTACCACTGGCTCCTGATTATGAAACTTTGGATGTTGTCCACAAAATTGGGATCATCTAAACCAAGTCCAGCTGGCTAGTTCTAAACAAAGAGTGAACACAAAGTTCGTGTGCAATTTAAATAGTAAGCTACTTTAAATTTAAATAGTAAAGTTTTTTTATTTTATTTTATTTTATTTTTTATTTTTATTTATTTATTTATTGAGACAGAGCCTCAAGCTGTCACCCTGGATAGAATGCCGTGGCATCACAGCTCACAGCAACCTCCAATTCCTGGGCTCAAGCGAGTCTCCTGCCTCCGCCTCCCAAGTAGCTGGTACTACAGGCGCCCGCCACAACGCC